>JABXJD010000127.1:1075000-1300000 GCA_013375575.1 Percina caprodes | reverse complement strand
AAAGTTCTAGGTATTGTATTTAATATTAAAGATGAAAGTGTGGTGGAAGAGGGTTAAAGTTCTAGGTATTGTATTTAATATTAAAGATGAAAGTGTGGTGGAAGAGGGTTAAAGTTCTAGGTATTGAAAAAACAAAACAATAAATCAATCAGTGCATTCTGCATTTTTAACTGGAAAGCCTCCATTTGGCAGGTTCATTTTCCAGTATTGTGACTGTGACAGTCTTCATAATATTTCAATTCAATAGGTAAAATGTTAAGAACAAATGGAACATGGGTCTTTAAAAAGTAATTATTACTTTCTTTAATTTTGTGCTGTCTGTCTTTCAGCAGGAGGAGTCACCAAACACAGTGAGCTGGGACTGGGAGTGTGTGTGTATAAGCATGTGTTCTCAGTCTCGGCTCAGTAGCTATTGACCCGCAACGAGGCGTTCAGCATTGCTCACAAACACACACACACACAACGTTTTTATAGTTAGTGACAGCTGACGAATCCCCCTGCCCTGACCTCTAACCTCCGGCTCTGCCTTCTGTACCCCCCAGCTAATTGACACGTCTCCTCTGATAAACTCTCTCTTTCTTTCTTTCTCACACACACACACACACACACACACACACACAAGCTACCCCAAGATCCACACATGACAATTGAATGCAATTTTTCAGCAGAGAGAAAAGGGAAAAAGTTTCATCAAAATTATAAGCAAAGTACAACGTACAGTAAAACCGGAAGAAGTACCACTGTTTCACATAGCTTTTCAACCAACGCTGTAGACAAGATGCTTCAGAACTTTGGATGTACACACATTATTCAATTTGTTATGGATTAGTTGGTATTTCAGCGTTTTAGGATCAACCTCTGCTTAATTTTAAGCAGACCTACTCAACGATAGTGTGATGGGCTCAGAGTGTTGCCTAAACGCAGGCGACCTACACTCAATACTGTGCCTGAACCCATACTGTGCAGACACAGACTTACTGAAGCTGCTGCAGCTGGTCTGCTAACACGATGCGCCGGCTACACCTCCTGTGTTAAAGTCCAGTTCAATATACATCACTCATGAGATTTGGCTAACATATCAGGAGGGAGCACAGAGAGAAGCCAGGAGGCAGCAGAACAAACATAACAATGGGCAACCGATTTTACAGTACACATTGTATTATGATTCAATGTTAATATGAAACAATATATAAATTAGTTCAGCTATAATTCACTGCTAAAAGGCATAGTCCAAAGGATTAATTACTACGAGAACAAACTAGTTTAAAGTTTCCCATGAGTGCAAGAAAATAAGTACTTTTGTTTCTATATTTGCAAACGCTTATTTTTTTGCCTTAAATCTAAATGAAGAGCAGACAGATTTTTTCTGCATCCTGTCCCTGATTCCTGCAGTATGAAAGTGAGTGAGCATGGAAGTAAGAGAGAGAGAGAGAGAGAGAGAGAGACAGAGAGAGAGAGGGAGAGAGAGAGAGAGAGAGAGAGAGAGAGAGAGAGAGAGAGAGAATGACAAGGGGAAAGGAACAGAGAGGGCAAGTAATGACGAGAAGTCCAGTAGCAGTTTTAGTCCCACATGTGTTAGCTATTGGGTTTTGCATGAGACAAGGAGGGGGGCAGAGAGAGAGAGAGAGAGAGAGAGAGAGAGAGAGAGAGAGAGAGAGAGAGAGAGAGAGACCTACACTTCCCAGGCTGCCCATGGAAAAGTATACTCTAAAATTCATTGCTTCCTTCTTGCCAAATTAAAGGTCCCTTGTTTAAAAAAAACGGGGGAAGGGGTGAAGAGCGAAGGGATTTAAGGGGAATACGGCAACAAAATGAGGCTTTAATAAAGAGCAAAACAGCTCCTGATCGCCCCCAAAACGGCATCTGTATGATGAGAGCAGAGCCAATGTAATATAACATTTTAGTTAATAAGCATTTTTGTTGTTGTTGTTCTTGACCAGCTTTTCTGTATAAATGTAGTTTCCCTAAATCATTTCTTAGACATTCGGCCAAAAAAACAAACTCAATAGATAAAAATGTTATGAAAGATGGTTAAAAAGTCATACGAATGTGCTAGAATGAGACACACCGAACGTATCAATAAATATCAACAAATTACTGGGTGTCATCATTTTAATGTTTTGGGTGCAATACAAATCAAGAGTCAAGAGTGCCACTATGTTATTCTGACAGTCAAACTTCTCACTCTTTTCACAGGGTATTAAAACATCAACTGCACTTTTTTTTGCTTAAAGTTATGGGGTCCAAACCTTGTTTAGCCGAATTGACCAATGAAATGCACGAACAGAAGCGGTAGCATACCATAAACTACATTAAATTAACGGTTATATCCCATAACATAGCTGCCGTGGCCTTAATGTGAAAAGCAGCAGGGGGTGTGAAGGCCGGTTCCTCCACGCTGGAAGCTGCACTTCCTACACGGGCCTCCCAGAGGAAGAGCGTTCATTCCTGCTGAAAGGTTCCCTCAGGAGCCAGAGCCTGAATGGACACTACCACAAAAACACAGCCTCCTTACCACATGTTACATGACCGGAGGGGACACACGGACACACACACACACACACACACACACGGACACACACACACACACACACATACATCTGGGTTTCCACCTCTGAAAGACTGTCTGGTTTGTTGATGGTTATCGTAGCCAGAATAGTTCCTGCTTCTCTCTTCTTTGCCTCTCTATACACCCCCCCCTCCCCTTTTCCTAAATCACTTTCCCTCCCTCTCTATCTCTTAGCCATAATTTACAGAATCTATCAACACGCCTTGGATTAATTAGATTGATGAAACTCCCTGTTGCGTCATACTGACATAATAACCACTTGATATATTTTCACCATAGTAGCTGGTGTTATTCCAGTTCACATGTCTCCTTGTGCTTAAGGGAAAATCAAGAACTCAAGCTTCTCGATACTGCAATGACTTCCTCCATCAAATCTTCAAAGCCGCAAAAAAGTACAATGTTTCTACATTGAATGTGCTGTACCTAGACACGTGTATAGGACATAGTGACTTTACAAAACCACCATTAAATCTAAATTTTCCAATGGCCAGACTCTGATCAATAGCATGCATTCAATGATAGTCTTCTGAGAGTAAAGGCCTTTTCACATGGGGAGCGATTGTCGCGCTTGTAATTCATTTTCAACAAGAGGCGAGCGGGCAGGTAGAGGGGGCGTGGGCAATCCGACAGGCGGTGTGACAAGTGGGCGCAATCCTGTGAAACTGTCGTGTTTGTGCTATTTGTTAGAAATCGAGCTGTAATTAGGGTTATATGACACAACAGTCTGGCAGGGGGTCAGTAGTGCACATAATCCCCATGGTTAACACACATCGATCGCCAGGCGTTTACCCGCAGATTGTTGTTTGCCTGTCTATTCACATGAGGAGCACAGTGACCCCTGCGTATCCAAGCGACTACGCAGGTAAAGTGTCGCTACCTGTCTGAAAAGCCCTTTATAGTGTAGAAAGTGCATCACAGGTGGTTCAGGGAAACCTCCTAGCATGGAGGTTCATCCTTGACTTTGGCCACAAATATCTAATAAAATATTCTAAACTCAAGGTTCACTTGACCATATCCCAACATCCTATTTCTGCGAATGGGGTGTCATTTAGTGATCTGAGTATGGAATTTTAGCCGTACAAATGGTTATTTGTAGTTAGAAACTTTAGAAAACATTGTAAAAGAACCTTGAGTTTACAGTATTCTACCACAAATAACATTCAAAATCCAGTGAGGTAGAAGATTTGACACTATGAACAAATGGTGAAATTTTTTTTTTGCTTTTTTTGACGGGTAATATTTGTGTTTTATGTGAAAGTACACATGACAAAAACAACAGTTTGAAAAAAACATGATGTGCAAATGAATACCCTTATAACCTTATACATTACAGCGCTCCACCATCAGTGTCTGACATATTATACATTCAACCTTGTCAATGCTACTTCAAATGTTTAAAATCATAAGTAAATCCATTTATTGTAATGGTGTATTTATTTCAGGGAATTATGCACGACTAAATTAAGTCCCCCTAGGGGTACATGTACCCCATTTGAGAAACACTGTTCTACTATACAAGCCATATTTGACATGTCAATTCGCGGTGTTGCTCCCCAGATAGGCACATCCTAGCTACAGTGCCAGTCAGTCGGACTGACTGCCTCCCTGAGTTGGCCAAAAAAAGTTGCTTTAGCTGATTGGACGAACGCGTCACGTGGGTCTGGTTTCTCCGGAAATTCAAAGCCAGACTGTCATTGAGGCTTCAGAATATTATCTCAAATATTACTAAAATAGTTCACCGAAACATGTTTCTGAAAACATCATTTCAAATTGACAAAAGTCAGTTTAAAAGATTTTTGTCAGATTTTGAGAGACTCATCCCGCTCGTCATTTCCAGGTTAGCACTCTACCAATCAGATTGGTCATTTGAGTCTGACTGCCGGCAGTGCCCGCCTTCCGACTGAGCACGTCAGCTTGGCCAAAATTAAGGCCGACGGCACGGAACACACCAGAAAGACTCGAATCACCGACCTCGCCAGACTGTTCAATGGTCAATCAGGTTAGTTTGTCAGGGCCTTAAAAGTGCCTGAAGTCCCCCCGGACTTACTGCATATGAAACTGATAGAGCACAAAAAATAAAAACATTACTCTCTATAATATGACAATCATCTGGATATCTCAGTATCAGCTTGTCATAATGCAATTGGTGCATTAAGATTCCTGATGTCATTCTCACATTTGTTGCCATGAGTGAGCTATCCCAACACAAGGTCACTGACAGGACTTAACGGCTGTTGTTAGGCTTAAAACCCCTGAACTTTCCGTTTCAGGGTGCACAAGTTCATAAGCGTTTGCTTCACCCTGGTACCCAACAATATTTGGAACGTTGTCCTCATCTCCATCTGTAATCACCACAGGCATTAGCCTCTGGCCAAGAATAGCCGATCAGATAATGCTGTAGCAGAGACATTAGCGGAACATTACACACATTAAACAGCCAAGTATCTCATCAGCGCTCCGTCAACACAGCCGGGGCCAACAAATAGCTCCGGAGATGGCGTGATAGCCACACGGTGGGGATTTTGTTGGCACCCACAAGCTTTAAAGTTACAGTACAAGAGCAAGTGTTGCTACCTAAAAATGCTGTGTACAAGCTACAAGCCCAGGGATCCAAACCAGTCAGGAGGCTGGAGCGATGGTGGGATGATCTTCCATAAGGGAGTCCCTCTTTCTTCCGTTGTTGGCTTGAGGACTCTAAAGTCTTGCCCTCAGAATTGTTTCTGTGGATTTGGGGGTTTTAAACAACCTAAGGGGTTTTTCATTCTAAATATCATTACATTTGATGGTTTAGACAAAAAGTTACATTAAAATAGAAGGATTTAGTGTTTGTTGAAAAGGCTTTAACCGTCCTGGTGTCCTCGGGTCAAATGTGAACCACAAATTTAGAAAAAAGGTTCTATATCAGAAATTTGGGTTTCATTCAACCAAATTATCAAAAACCAATAATGTGAATGGTTCCATCTTTACAAGAAAAATAAATGATCAGTTCACTACTTTCATTGAATTTGGGTGTTTTGTTCAATTGTATAGCAATAACATTTTTTATAAAAGTATGTTAAAAAAGTGACAAAAATGTGGGGGGAAAAAAACAAGACAAAACATCAAATAAAGCCCAGAAAAACATGAACAAAATGTTGTAAAAAGTGTCAAAACTTGGAAAAAACATCAAAAGTTTCGAAAGAAAGACAGGAAGACAACACAAGGTTTAAGACAGTAGATTATCATACAGTATAGGAAGATAAGGTTTGCTGAAAATATAGTTTAAAGTTAGATGTGCACAAATGTGTACATGAGAACTATTTACAGCACCAGTTTTTGGCGAGTCATTTCTTGTCCAAGAAATTCTCTCTCAGGTGAGGTCAGTACAAAAATTGGTTGATTATTTTTGTTTCTTTAACACACTTGATGAATACATGGATTAAGAGAAGATGCAGAGGGTGATGAGTTGGGTTAAGTGGGCAAACACTTGACAAATGGTTCAAATTCAGTAAAACTAATATGGATCCAATGGATTACCATCAAATTATAGACATTTGGATGTGTGGAGCTCACACTCAGATGGAACCGAGGAGGGCACAAAAGCAAGCAGTTTTATTTTGAGAACACACTTTTGGGGACACATGCTTCAAAAACCAGCTGTAATTTAGTGAACAAACCACACCAATTAAAATGCCATGTAACCCCCCTGATGAGGCAAAAATACTAACTCTTGCGGCACCCCAACATGCAACTAAATCTAAAAACATTTTGGAGCATTTTGTTCCCACAAAAGTTACCAGAACCAACCCCATACAGAATTGTGAGGCGACTTGTAAGACTTCCTGTAAGTCCTTATCCACGTGCTTAAAAAGATCAGTCACAAAGCCAAAACATAACTGTAATAATGTTAAGTCATGGCAATGTGCATTTATATTAATGACAGTCTTACATTGTCATGATCTGACCTTTGACTTCCTTGTACATTTGGGGGGGGATGTTGGAGGTGAAGCGTGTTCTATTTTTGCACTCTGCTAAAGTCAAAAATAGAGTAGAGTAAAAAGGATACCAGTGAGAGATGTAGCTTAAGCTGTGCTCTGTGTTACTGGTCAGATATGGAGAGCACTGTCAACCTTCTTTTGAAGAGAGGAAACAAAGAGCGGAAACACAAGTGTTTAATTAAGGAAGTCCTTTGTATCGTAGGTTTTCTCTCTCTCTCTCTCTCTCTCTCTCTCTCTCTCACACACACACACACACACACACACACACACACACACTATAAACACTATTAAACATTTACTCAAACACATTCAATTTCCAGCAAACACACCTCACACATGCAACATTCAAGCCCAGTTTCAAGAGCCACATATTTTACTTTCCATCTGTCAGGATGCTTAGCCTGTGTGTGTGTGTGTGTGTGTGTGTGTGTGTGTGTGTGTGTGTGTGTGTGTGTGTGTGTGTGTGTAGATGGATGGACAAATAAGGGTTTGTTTTCTGTCTGTGTTTTAATTCATGGTGTTTGAGCTGGGAATAGAGAGACCTCTATCTGTCACAAACATCAACACACATCCAGAACAGAGATCCATGGGTCAGAAATTCTGGCCATGGCCCGGGAGGATCCTGTTCAGGATGAGGAAACCTGCCTGCTGTGTGTGTGTGTGTGTGTGTGTGTGTGTGTGTGTGTGTGTGTGTGTGTGTGTGTGTGTGTTTGTGCAGGAGCTGGATGTGAATAGCAGCCGCAGTGTGTGACAGTAAACTGATCGCTCTGTTCACTGTGTTTCTGTAATCTGACAGACAGACTATGTAATTCAGCCATGTTAGTACAAGTCTTGTCCGGCATCCAAACACTCAGTGCGTCTCCATGCACAGCATGTGAGTAACTGGGTTATGCTAGTTCTCCTTGTATACTTAAGTGGGGAAGAATGGGAAAATGATAGGAGTAACTCTACTTCCAGTACAGAAGGTGGCGCTCTGCCAACGCAAAACTGGCTTTTATTCCCGGTTGACCTTTGTCAAAATTACACAGACGAGCCACTAAATTAGTAAAATGTAACAATTTAATTTTTCATTCACACACTGTTACAGTGTAGGAAAAGCACATTGCTCTCGCCAGATGACTGATAAGTTGTTCTGCTCATTATATCTGTAACCAGTGTCATCCAGTGTCGGGTGGAATTAGCAAGCTACCCTTGTTAGCTAACTAGCGTCACTGTGTCCGTGTTCAGACACCACGTGCAGCTATTGGCCATATTTGAAGACTTCCGACTTAACGCAATTTACGGTCTTTTCGCAGGACTCTATTTGTCCAATCATCATCAAAAATGTTAGCAGAATTCACCTATTCCCATCTAACAATCTACGTACAGTATGCATTTTCAAATATGTACATGGACATTTATGTGTGTCAAATTAGTATATAAAAGTGACTTTGATGAGGGAAAGAAGTAAGAACGCTTGGACGGCGCTCGGGTGACAATCTTTCCCCTTAACAAGTTTCTATTTTTACTGTACTGGGAATTAAGGAGCTTTTATTGCATAATTCAGAGTCGTTGTCATTTTATTGTGAAGGACAGAAGTACAATCCGCTAGATTTGACAGCATTGATGGGACTCAATAGTCCCAAAAAACCAACAACGCCCAGTGTTTACAGTGAGGAGATAGGGGTGTCCGGTAGTGGCCAAGGGTAATTCACCGGTGATAGCGTTCTTTAGCAGGCTCTTGTAAAGTAAAAGCTGAACAGTTAAAGTTACAGCAAGCTATTTGCTGCCGATGGCCCACTGATTCGGGTGATGCCGTTTTGATCAGCCTGGTCTTACAGCATTCCATGAAATTATCACAAACTTTTGACATAAAAAAGCGCGTGTGGCCACCACAAAATGATTGCCAATGTAAAGTCAATGAGACGATGGCATAGCATTAGGAGCAGCTACGGTAGTGAGAAGTATGAATGCCCGATAATCCACGTAGGGATGTCGGTTGGGGTGGGGGATGGTTCAGGAGACCGGGGATCATCTTTCCTAAACCCAACCGTCCCCTTGTTGTCCCGTGTGTCATAGAAATGTAAGCCCACCCATTACCTTTTCCTTAACTTAAGGGGCCGTGTTCATTTTACGGAAATCTGTGAGATCAGGTTGTTTTGACATATGGTATCATAGCAACGACTACAATCCACAGTGCTGACGGATTAGTTCAGGTTCAAAAACCACTCCACACTTAAACTGATCATACTCCAGTTAAAGTGTATCCATGCAGGACTACCTCTGTTACTGAAGGAGTTCTCTAACCGGGTTATGAGGACTCCAATTTTAACCGGGGTAAGGTGTATACATGGCATTCAGAAATCTCTGTATTGCCTTAACAAATGTAATTGTTTTTTTAAACTGTATATAAACGCACTGACTGACTCTCACTGAGTCACTGCTTGTGCAACCTCACTCTGCTGCTGACAAGACAACTCACATGAGAGGAAGGGAAGGACGGAGTGGATAGGTGTGTTTCTTCAGCTTTATCTACCTATCTATATAAAAAAGTAGGATGTGACTGGACATGTTATAGAAATAAGAGTGTAGGTGTTAAACTTGAAACTGACATGAGCCTAATTAAAATCAACTTCCTGAAGTTTGACACCACATGTGGGAGGAATGAACTGTAGTTGATTTATTGCCTTATGTAATTGGACTTTTTTGATTGCCAAAATATAACAATAACCACTATGGGGTTTCCTTTAAAAGTTGATTTGTGTCAGATAGAAGAAGCTTCTAAAACTGTAAGACATACACAACATACATTTTTTCTTTTTTTTTAAATAAGAAGTGAGGAAGGCCCCAATGAAGTTCCTTTTCGGGGAAACATACTTTTTAATGGGGCAGAGTTTGCAGTGTCTAATGATTCAAACACAAACCTTAAGGCTGTTGCAACATGTGTACATCACCTAATGGATGAAGCTAAAGCTCATGCTGAAAAGGACATTACTAATGGGTGAAGGCTTATGGTAAATGGTATATTCTAATATGTGTAAGGTTAATGCTGGTGAATAATTGCTGTTAGCATAAAGCTTTAGTGGATGAGTCAGTACATAACATGGCTCAATAAGACCAGTGACCGCATACTGACCCTGGATCTGATGATTTTTCTACTCTGACTCAAAGACAATTTGAGGACTCAAAGTTTGGTTAGAGCTCAAATTTAGTCCTAGCTATCTTTGTTTGTGTGTGTGTGTGTGTGTGTGTGTGTTTGCGTCTGCGTGTGTGTGCACAATCTGGATGTTGTCTGTGATCCCAGGTGGGCTGCAGGGGAGGAGTAGAGCAACAAAAAGGGATGCAGCGCCAGGAAAGATGAGAAGGAAGACACTCATCCTTTCATCTCTCTTTCATCCATCCTTTTCAAGCCAAAGGGAGAGAGAGAAAGACAGAGACTACGCTCTACTCATCCCTCTCTCTTTCTCCCACTCTCCTTTTGATGCCTTTCAAGTCAACCAAATGTGCTTTCCGGCTGCCATGCACTCTAACAGAAAGGTCTGTGTGTGTGTGTGTGTGTGTGTGTGTGTGTGTGTGTGTGTGTGTGTGTGTGTGTGTGTGTGTGTGTGTGTGTGTGTGTGGAATGCTTCCTAATTACTTTTGAATCACAGACAGGTAGGCGGAAGGTGTATGCGTCTTTAAAAATAAGAGCTTTGAACTGATTTGTTCCCTACCACTTGCTGCCGTGTTTTACGGGAGCTGTGAGCTGCCCAGCACACCCAAAGGCTTTTTTGTCTTTTTGCTACCATCAGAGAGAAACAGTTTCCTGTATGTCTTAGGCCAAATTCAAACAGAGCCCCACCAACGCATCGACATGACCGGGGTGCACAGCATTGATAAAATACTCTCACCCTAAAAAGTATGTAATTTAACTTTTCCGCAGTAACGTATCTAAAAAAACAACTTGAAATATCTCATATATTTTGTTCAGTTGTAAACTTATATTTTCCGAAATGTTCCAAACAATGTTCCAATTTTATTTTGTTAATTTAAATCAAGGTAGCGTTCTGTTACATTTTTAGGTACCGGCGCCTGTCGATGGTCAAATCCATGTCATATTTGTTTATGCGTCAAGGTTGTGGTTGTCTCCCAGAAGCTGTCATAAAATGACATTTTATCCAGTTTTCAAGCTGCCGGCCGACTGATTGGACGAAGTTTGGGATTCAGTGTCTTGCTCAAGAACACTTGACATGTTGGTTGGAGGAGGCAGGAGTGCAGAATATTATAATTTGTGTGACATGACGTTTTGCTGAGTCATGCCATTAATCTGGAAGCATCTTTCCAAGTGAAGCATCCTTGAGCAATACGGACAAGCTCCAGGGTGAAAGAGAAAGGTTTCTTGTTTTGTCTCTTTCTGTCTGGAGGAAAAGTGGTGGATATAGGACAAGTCTGGACATGAAGCTACCTCCCGCCCCTCATCACCAAATCACTTCCCTTCCTTCCTTCCTTCCCCCTCTTGTTTTAAATGCAAACCACAGACTTGCTCTGAAGGTTTCCATGAGAAACAATACTAATTAGGGATCATTTTCCTTTCGCTTTCTTTAATAATGTCTGTGTGGGACGGAACTGATAGGTAAGGGTGATATATGTGTATGTATATATGTGTGTGTGTGTTTGTGTGTGTGTGTGTGTGTGTGTGTAAAGATTTTAGAGATTTTAGTGACAGCAGTGGGTGGAAGGAGGCAAACACCCTAAACAGGAAACAACAGGATTTACAGGGACTAATTATTTGCTTAAATCATTTATCAAAGACAAATAGTAAACGTTTCCTGGTTACAGCTTCCCTAACATGAGGATTTGATTGCTCCCTTCTGTTTCCTATTATTGTTGACGGAATACTAAAAAAAAAACAAAAAAAAACATTGGAAGCTCTGTGATCTGTAAACTTGCAATGGTTGTCAATGATTCATTGATTTTGACAATTTATAGTACAATGTATCATGATCAATTGATTAAAACTAATAAAATGATAAATCAAAGACTAATTAGTATTTTGATGTGTATTTTTAACTCAGATTTGTCATAATGTGATCAAGCCTAAAAAAGACTTAATCTCATGTTACAAAAGCTTATTATAAACTTGATATTCATGTGTGTATGTGTGTGCAATGGTTGTCAATGATTCACTGATTTTGACAATTTATAGTATAATGTATCCTGATCAATTGATTATGTGTCTTTGTGTGTGTGTGTGTGTGTGTGTGTGTGTGTGTGTCTTTTTGTCTGAATTGTCATTAGTACACCTGAGTGGATTGCCTCTTTCACTCACTCACTCACACACACACACACACACACACACACACACACACACACACACACACACACACACACACACACACACACACACACACACACACACACACACACACACACACACACACACACACACACACACACACACACACACACACACACACACACACACACACACACACACACACACACACACACACACACACACACACACACAGGTTTAGGAAACACAAACTGTCATAAAACACAGATTTGTCCTCAATGCAAACCAGAAGCCCATTGCTAGCAAGAGATGTGTGTGTGTGTGTGTGTGTGTGTGTGTGTGTGTGTAAGCCATTGAGATCTTGTTGTAAGTGTATGTGTTTGATGTGATCTGCTGATCATATTTCAATTCAAACTAATCACGTTAGAAACTAAATGGGAGAACAAAAAAAACATGTCAGGCTGGATGATGGGAAGGAAGAACAAGAAAAAAGATATTGAGTCAGCCTACATTAGATTAGATTACATTAGATTCAACTTTATTGTGATTACACAGGTACAGGAACAAGGCAACGAAATGTAGTTTAGGTCTAAACAGAAGTGCAACAGCAGCAAGTGCAGGATATACAATGGTTCCATAAGTGCAGGACATGGATATGTACTGAATAAATATAGAGATGAATACTATTATAAACAGAATTTTATGGATACATGATTTGGTTGGGGGAAATAAATGGAACCTAAAGGATCTGCTAAATGACCAGATACGTCCTCTTGTTATCTGCTACGTCTCTAATGGACAGAAGGAGGGACTGAGAGCAGAACCAGAGAAGTCAGAGTAGCTGCCTCAGAGTAGAGGATAAGAGCGTGGTCCAACTCTCCAAACAGAAAAACAGTGAGTGTAGACCTGGCAACAGTAGGCCAGCAACGCCGGACACACTCCCAGCTCTCCCCTAATGACGGCGGAAGAAGTTGTCTATAGAAATAACACTGCGATAATCATGTCCTTCACTGTGATCATGGATACAAAAGCAGTCAAATACAAAGCTCAGTAGTGAAGAATGTCTTAAAGGGCATTATAGATTTTTTTTTCCAATATTAATGCATACTAAAACAATTATTCAAACTACTTTATGTTGGAATAAAAAAGTAAAACCTCCTCTATTACATGTTTGCTGTACGTCTTGGGTAAGGTACTCTCACTTTGCCAGACCTTCCTCCACAGAGCTGCGGAGGATGGTCTGGCTAGTTCACAAAGAATTCCGGGATGGGAGAAAAACATGCTCTGGTTTATTGGAATTTCTTTAAACCAATCACAATCCTTTTGTCGGCGCTAAGTGCCGGACAGAGCCATGGTGCCGCTGCAAAATAGCCTCGAGAAGTTACTTGTTTTTGTGGAACATGTGTACGTTATATATGTTTCTTCTGTTTTTTTATGGGTTTTATTTTTTTTTAACTGTTTTTATTGTTTTTAACTGATTTTGTGTAAAGCACTTTGAATTGCCCTGTTGCTTAAATGTGCTCTATAAATAAAGCTGCCTTGCCTTGCCATGCCTACGTTCAAAGGTTGTTTTAGTCGTGCAAAACAAAAAACTCAGATTGGACAGATAGTCTAGCTAGCTGTCTGGATTGATCCTGCAGAGATGTGAGGAGCAGGTAACCACAGTCCTCAGAAATCCACCGGAGTTTAGAGATTGCCAACACAAAGAAAGTGGAAGGTAATGGACTTCCGGCCAAAAAGAGTGACATTGGGCGGAATTTCCGGCAACACCGGAGCAATCCCGGAAGTGGAACGCCACATATAGACTATGTGTAAGATAACGGAAGAAAATACTAATACAACTGCAAATAATCATTCATTTTACAAATCTTAGTACAGTGGCAGCAGGTTTAACAAGATAGCGCAGATATCCTTTACTCTAGCCTCATCCCTCAGCTTCTGCTGGGGTTAATCTATGTAATCATTCCAGGGTTTTCTGGGTATCCTCCCAGTTGGGCACACCCAGCATACCTCAACAGGAAAGGGCCCAGAAGGCACCACATCAGCTTTCAGTGCAAACGCGTAGTGGATATACTATATCGGACCAGATGTCTGAGCATCTCACTCTGTCTCCGTGGGTGAGTTCACAATTATGAGTCCTCGCCAACAAAAACACATGTACACTGGACGGGCGATCTCTCATGATGCAGCCAGTATTCAGGGTACAAAGCAGGTCTACTTTTGACTAGGATGCTGGTGTACTAAGGAACAATGTTTCTAGAAAGCGCATTATGGCATATTTCCTGGGAAGGCTGAGGACTTTGACAAAAAGATCTGGAGTTTAAGACTCACAACCCCACCTGAAAGACGGAAGCTATATTTTGAGATTGTACCTGTCAGTTTCCACAGACATAAATCAATTCAGCCCTTATTTTAGCAGTTCAGTAGTGCTACATCTGCAGAACCAAACGTATTGTTTGATTTCATCTTTTGGCACTGACTAGAACCCAAACCATGCTGATTCTGCAGACCATGAGCCAACAGCAGTCTAAGTGGTATGTACAAATAACAGATGAGACAGAGCGTTACGCCGTGAGGGAAAATAGAAGTGGATTAGAAATAGTGTGACAGACAGTGAACAGATTTCAGTGTCAGGGCTCTGGTCAGGATTTAGAGACAAGCTGGGAGCAATGCTGCGGATGTACTGTAGTGATGTATTTCGACACGGGTAGGTTGGAAATGTGACAAGGTGAGGCAGAGTCACTGATGAGTTAGAGCTAGAGGATATTCAGCTCCAAAAAAGACTCAAATTAAAAAAGTAGATGAGATAGCAGTACAGTAGACAAAGGAATCACACAAGGGTATTATCCTACCTTTCTTGACTTTCTTAGATGCATGTTTCTTCTTGATGAACTTGGTCACTTCCTGTGGAAGTTCCAGCTCCTCCCCGTCACCAGCCACCTCTGCAATGGGCTCAACGCCTCCTAAGAGACAGGTAAGGGGGGATATGAGCAACATATTAATAACTAAGTCAGATTAATAGTTCAACCTTCAGCCTTCAACAGCAGCTTCACCAAAGAGGAAGAGGCCAACGTTTTTCATTCCCCACCCAAGTTTTGCTAACAGTTCTTAAATTTAAACTAAAAAGCTTGTTGTGCCAAGTAAGGTTTACTGTGAAGCTGAAATAATACTTTCTGAATCTGCATAGATTTTGCATGACGTAGATATGATTTAATCTGCCTATGCCAGCGTGCAGTCTTGAATTTATGACCGTGTGGACACAGACATATTTGAACATGTGCAGACATCTAACAGAGCATCAACAGAACCACTTGCATGCCCTCCATACTGTATATCCGGCCTTTACATGTAAGTGAATGCTTATTCTACTCTTGACGTGATATATTGAGTACGACACCAATCCAAACACCAGCACCTATTGATTACTATGTTCTGTAAGCCCGCACGGCAGCGCCATCTAGAAGTGCATCTCTGCAAACATCCTTGATGACATGCTTCACTAGCTACGATTCCATCCACAAGTTTTTATCCAAATTGATATTGAATGAAAAATGCCATACGGAAACAGTAAAATTCGATTGAATTTCTTGAATATCAACTCAAAGGAAATACGTTCGTTCTCATTGGATTTTATCTTGATTGATGTACGGCTGATGGAAAAGTTATATGCCAAATTAATAATGAATTGCGATTAAGTTTTAGGTAATTGTATGGTTGCAACCTGCCACAAAGCGAAGAAGAAGTTTTTGTTAATTTCCGCTCTTTCTGCACACTGGAGGGTGTCAACAAAGACAGATGGAAGTGGACAAACAAGGAGACGAGAGACTTTTTGAATTCAATTTACCAGCAAAATAAAATGGCTATTTTAGAAAGCAAAAATCTAAGAAATGCCATAATTTATCAGGAACTTGCAAAGGAAATGGCCAACAAAGGTTACGACAAACCGGACATCCTCTGGAGTAAATGGAAGGCGCTCACACAGCAATATGTGTCTCAAAAAAGAGTTGTTTCACAGTGGCACATAAGCACTATTACAGCTGCAATATTGATAATTTGTTGGTAGATGGCGCGATCCATTTAGTCTAGAAAGCTTTTGCAAATGTTTGTTTGAATGTTGTGTGATTCAGTGCGAAAATGAATGAAAACACCTTAAAATGTCTCAAATCAGTACGATATACCAATTTGATCGCAAAAAAGCATGTAATCATTACGCACAGGTTTTTATTCGGTTTAAAGCCGTTGGATGGAAACACACTTTCACCAGCTTTATTCACATGAGTTTTTTTTTTACCAAACTTCAGATAATTTGATTGACAAGTGGGTGGAAACTTAGCTAGTGTCTTATTTCAGAGCCGTGACACATAAGGTTTTTCCTTGACTACTTCCCCTGTCTGTATAAGTCACATAACATCAAATGTCAAATAGACAGATTATATGATAAAGTATGACCACCATTCCTTAATCGGATCCTCGTACGACAACATGCAAGCAGGTTTGGATGCGACACGAAGCGGCACAGAGACAGTTTCTTTGATAAATAGGTACAATAAAAATAGGTCAAATTAAAAATGTAATTACATTTTCTGTCATGCAGAAATTCTTTAGAGAATAGTGAGTAGTAGTCCTTACTCTCTGCTTCGTCACATGGTTCTATCCTGTTACACATCAGTAACATGCGTATGTTGTTTTTAGTGGTCTATGTCCTAATGTTGTAATCTTCAAGAGTGTAATCAAAGACAAATGTCCACACTGATGGACAACAAAGTTGTTTTGTGTTGTACGTAGTCACTAATTCCTAACAGACATTTGATTTTCCTTCTGCAGATAAAAAGTGGCAAAGAGTTCTGCTCCAAGATAAAAACTGGTTTCCCGATATTCCGGCATCAGGCCAATTTCATCCTCATAATGCAACCATTCATGCATATACATAAATATCTTCTCACTCCGTTAGTACGTTTGCAACTCTCTCATGTCCAGATTTAATAGGAGTGTCCTTCAAATTTAAATTTATCACATCTTTGAGTAAAAGTACATCTATGGGTAGTTAAATAAATGTTTTAGAAGAAGAAATGCAGCATGAAATAGTAGTGTTAAACATGTGGTTTGCAAGTGCTTGTGTGTGTGTTAACTTGAATGTGAGTGTGTGAGTGTGTGTGTGTGTGTGTGTGTGTGTGTGTGTGTGTGTGTCTCAAAATCCCTGCTAGAATCCCCTGGATCAGTCTGGATTTAGAGAGCTCCTGAGGCAGATGAATTGGACGCCTTGTCTCTTTTCCGTCACACCTCTATGTCTCCTCCTCATCCCCCTTTCCTCATTCCTCTCCTCCCTTCTTCATCCCACTTTCTCATTCCTTTCGTCCCCTCTCTCCTCTTCCCCTCCCTGCCTGTGTCTGCTTCTCATACATCTCTCCTTCCTCTCCATTCTTTCCCTCGTCTCCTTTTCCCTCCGTGTCCTCTTCTTCCTCCTTCCCTTTTCCTGTCCTCTCAATTTCCCTGTCTGCTTCTCATCCACTTCACCTCCTCTTTCCCACAGTTCTACTTTTATCCATCTTTCCTACCTTCCCTCCTCCCTTTCTTCTAATGTCCTCTCCTCCCTGACGATTGTGTCCAGTTTCACGGTACTTTCATTTAACATGCATTACACAAATCATGCTTTTATGTTTTGTGTTTGTGCGTGCACGAGACACAGTGCGTGTGTGTGTGTGTGTGTCTGCCATCAAGTCTAACTTAAGGTGTCTGAGAATGTGTGTGTCTCCATCTCCCCCACTGTGACTACTTCTGTTTGAGTGTGTGTGTGTGTGTGTGAGTGTACAGATTACCCTAAGCCCTCACTAATATTTATCCTGGCGTTTTCTAAAGCCAATCTTGTTCTCTTTGGTGAGAGCACAGCCTGTGGCTTCACACACACACACACACACACACACACACACACACACACACACACACACACACACACACACACACACACACACACACACACACACACAGTTGTTTGAAATGGGATATGCCTCGCTCTTAATTGGGCAGGTGTTTTTCTAAGGCGAGTAGGTTTTTTTTAACACTGTCTTACAATTTCAAGGGGAGTGAGTGTGTGTGTGTGTGTGTGTGTGTGTGTGTGTGTGTGCGCGCTTTAACCTCAGTCTTACATCAACATCAGGTAAGGAAATAGCCCACCTCTGGAGTAACTTACCCTGAAACAAAATCACATCAGATCACATCCACACACACACACACACACACACACACACACACACACACACACACACACACACACACACACACACACACACACACACACACACACACACACACACACACACACACACACACAGACCGTCTCTTACTGCTGACCTCTCACACATTCCTCCCTCTCCGTCTCTCTCTTTCTGTAAATAGTAGGTGTAGCACCGCCTGTTCATCGAGTCGTGGTGTGTATCTGTGTTTCTCTCGGTCGCGGTCGGGTCTATATTTGTCGCACTGGTCGGTGTTATCAGTTTTAGACAACCCTGAGGTTTGGGCTCAATACTCTGCTCCACATCACACTGAAATAAACACTTCAACACCCAAGACATGCAGAATGGAAGATGACAGTGTGATTATACAGTACGTAGTGCTTGTTACAGCAATGGTAGTTACAGTTAATACATTTAAAGTTGAACTAGAAGCCGTTGTGCAACGATATTGTGAAAGAGTAAAATATTTGTTGTAGTGTTGTTAATAAGAAAAGTAGAACTTATAAGAGTAGAACTTGTAGAAGCACTCAGTTGTACTTGTAGTAGTAGCAGTAATATAAACAGAAGAATAAGCAGGTATAATATTCTGTGATTAATTAGGGCCCGAGCGAGCGCCGACACGGCGAAGGCCCTATTGAAACTAAAAGAATTCTTCCTTTCCTCCGGCAAATTAATTGCCTTTTTGAGGGGCTAAACATACTGAAAAACTCACCAAAATCTATCAATTTTGGTAAACATTTGCATATCTTAAGGTGTCCGTGAAGAGGCGCACAAATAGGCTTGCTAGCGCCTCCTACAAAAATAAAAAAAATGGAACCCCTGCAGTACGTTTAACGTAGACTGACGGAACTTGGTACACATAAGAAGCATGTCAAGACGTACGTAAAACGTCATTGGAGCCATACCCTAAACCCAACAGGAAGTCTGCCATTTTGAATTGAATGTTCAAAATTAGTGTAATTTTAGACATTTCCACGTCGTACTTTAACAAACTCCTCCTAGAGATTTCATCCGGCTGTGGCACAAAGTCATAGCGCCCCCAAGTGGCAACAGGAAGTAGGCCTAAAAGTCAAGGTGCTATAATTTAATGCCTCCTAGTGATTCATCCAATTGACTTCAAATTTGGTCTGTACCATCTCAACGCCTTAATGATGAAAAGTAATTAAAAGAAAAACTTTTCATCAAACTGTGTGGGCGTGGCAGGCATTTTGAGCATTTATTGATGAACAAAGAAGTTGTTGGGAGTTACGCGAGTGGCTGGACAGGAAATCCGCCTTATATAACAAACATCATCCGACTTACATGAAACGGCAGTAACCCCGACGTGCACAGAGGATCGAGGGCCCGTCCAACGCTGCTTGCAGCTTTAATTTTGATTAGATTTCAAACACTGTACAGTTATAATAGCTTTACAGTTCAGTGATGTCTTTCTGTCTCTCATTTTCTCTCTAGGTCTCACTCTCTCATAATATTCAGCAGCATATTCGGCTCCTCAGCTTGTTAAAGTCACCAGAAAGTCTCTTGCTTCTATTATTACATAATGGATGCCTGTACTATCTCCAGGCAAGGAAAAAAAGAAATCCAACAGGAACAGTTTGGGTCAGTTTGGATAATCCAAGGATTATTACTACTTTTACAACAACTAGTACTAGATTGTTGTTACTACAACTAGTACTAGTACAATAACTACCACCAACAGTGTTGCTACTCTGGTAAAGAATTGGGCTGGGTACAGAATTCAATACTTTTTAGGCACCATCCGAATTACCTACTTAGTACAACTATTGAAAAATACCTTGTCATTCAATGCCAAATTTCAATACCTAAGGAGCAAATCTCTTCAGAGTCAGTGAGCCAATAATCATGCAGCATGCTGCTACCAAGATCTAACAAAAATGTGATTTTAGGAAATTGGTAATGAAAACAATATCGATCAGGAACCGGTATTGAACTGGTAACGGTATCACAGGATTGTTATTGATACCGGTGTTGAATATTTTTGAACAATACCCAGCGCTAGTAAACAATGCTGAGTCTACATTGTGATGAACCTTTCTATGACAGATACATACAACCAGTGCCTGAATTGGACCAAAAAAGGTGTCGGTACTCTAATTCAGCAGTTGCAGTTGATCATGTGTCTTGGATATATTTATATATCAACTTTGTTTTTGCTCACCAGCCACTATGCCTACAGTGATGCATTATTCAGATGTGATAAGGTTGTGTATAAAGCTCTTTTTGTATGAAAACATGCAACCGATTAAGACAAGGACATAAAAAGAGTAGCTTCTTATTGGTGTCAATCAACAGCTGGCACGCGCCAAACGGTGACAAGTTTAGGAGTCTTTCCTCAATAAAATGTAAAGTTTTTCAATAAAAAAAAGTTCATTTCCTTGTGCATTGTTGTGTCTCTTTTTGGTCAGTTTTGTTTTCTTTGGGGTTGTTTGGGTCTCTGTTATTTGGTGTTCATGTGCAGTCGGTTTGTGTCCCTTTGTGGTAGTCTTGGGTCTCTTTTTCACATCATTTTGAACCGCTATTACGATTTCTGTGTCTAAAATGTTGGTAAAGCTAGAACAGATAATAAAACATCTTAAAGACTTGCTAAAGAAGTCCAATTACAACCACAAGATCTGAGAAAAGTATTTTTGTTACCTTCATACAGCTTAGGTGCTGCCCAAATTGGCTCGGGGGCTGCACCTAAACCTTATTATGGCGGGGGTTACCCTGCAATATATTTATCCAATACTATTATCCATGTTAACAAACATTTTCAGCACTGTTTTCTCAGTGTTCAGCTGCTATATGAGAGACGCTGTTACGCAGGTGTCTAGGGGTCGGTACATACTCACCGCAGGAGGTGGCAGTACTCAGTAAGAAGTAACAATACTTATGTGGACAAAAATAAGAGGTAACAGTACTCAGTACTTGCCAATTTCTGGCACTGCATACAACAACACTGGTAGGGAGCTTTGGGAAGTTTGAAGTTGAAAGAAACAACATCTGGGGGCACTTTGACACACGCAGTTCTAGAAATGTCTGCTCTGAGTGAGTGTTAGTTAGGTGTTGGTGCAGTTTAGGGCATTTGGAGAGATATATGGGGCAGGAGTATTAGAGGACATCTGCAGATGTTTGGAGACAGTTTAGATTTTAGAATTTTTTAGATTGTAGTTTAGATAAATCTGGAGACAGCTTGGGACAGTTGCAAACTGGCAGTACCAGTTTGAGAAATTTTGTACATTTGTGGGCCTATTTGTTTACAGATGTGGATGGTTTGGATGAGTCCCCAACAATTTGAGGACAGCTTGAATAAAATGCCAGCCATTTTAACAGTTTGGGACATTGTGGGACCATTCGGGTCAGCTTGGTTGAGTGGTGAAGCTGCTTCCAAGAGACAGTCCTGTCTTGGTCTGCAGTGTGGAGGCACCAGCGAATTTCTGCTTTATTCTGGGCTAAGATTTGAAGATGGGGGTGACACTGTACTGCTGTGGTTACCAGCAATTTGGCTGTGGGCTTTATGTTATTTTAATCCCCCTCAACATACACATCTTTGTAAGTTAGAACCACACATCACACATCAAAAACCAGGAATTGTGATTCCCTTAAAACTTGTGAGTGCGTGTGTGTATAAATCAGACACCTGGTCTCCTCTGTCTAGCTTAAACCTACAGACCACTTTATAGTACTACAAAAGGCATACGCACACGTTATATAAGTTGTGTATATGTCGAAAGAGATCTTTCACATTTTAGTAAAGAGACTACAGTTAGTTCTTTGAGTTTGTACAGAACAGCAAGAAACCGTCTTGGGCTGAAAATACAACCACCCTCAAACATTTAAGATTTATTGAACAATGAACTTCAGGTAGTGATTGATTCTTTCCAAAATAGAGCTCAGCTGTTTTATATATAGCATTCTTGAGGAGAACTCTTCAATTTGGAAACGCCACAGAGACAGAACAAAGACAGCTGGTCAGGATTGCTCACAAGACATGACCCACACTTACACATACTACATGTATTTTCCTTTGCTCTGCGTCCTCTGAACTTACACATGCACACACATAAATACATG
Organism: Percina caprodes; assembly: GCA_013375575.1. Classification (NCBI taxonomy): domain Eukaryota; kingdom Metazoa; phylum Chordata; class Actinopteri; order Perciformes; family Percidae; genus Percina; species Percina caprodes. The sequence goes on along the minus strand of JABXJD010000127.1, from coordinate 1,277,896 downwards.
TGTGCACAGCCCATCTTCTCCCCTCTCTTTAGGATCTAAAATAGATGCAGGCCCCAAACCACAGCTACCAGTGGAACACTGTAAAAATAACTGCACACACACACACACACACACACACACACACACACACACACACACACACACACACACACACACACACACACACACACACACACACACACACACACACACACACACACACACACACAGGAGGATGTGCATTTAGTCTGTGTGTCTGCTTGCTTTCATATGATATGAGACTACATTATACCCAGAAAGCCTATGAAACAACATAGGGAAGGGAAGATGAAAACAACAGAAAAAGAGAAACAACACACCAGAAACTGATCAAAGGCAAAACACAATATGACACAAGATTAATTGCAGTTCAAAACAGAAGAGGAAGCAGCAGAAACAGGAAAGAGTAGTGCACAGACAGAAACAACACGAGAGAAGGCCAAAAGTACTGATCACTGCACACAGTGACGAGATAAGGAGAGCGAGAGGGAAGGAGAGAGAGATAAAGAGAGTGAGAGAGTGTGTGTGTGTATAGTATGCAGCTGTTAAAGCCAAATGATCTGAATGATGTCATCAGGGTGAGACAGAGGTCAAATGATGGAGAGAGAGAAAGAGAGATTGAGAGAGAATCACACACACACACACACACACACACACACACACACACACACACACACACACACACACACACACACACACACACACACACACACACACACACACACACACACACACACACAGCCACCAGGATAAAGAAACAGAAATACATTTCCTATGTACATGTCCCAAATATTTCCAAAAATTTGAACAACATATACCAGGCTTCACTACTTACACTGAGGACAAAAAGATTCCTTTTTATCAGAGGAAGATAAAAGCATGGCATGGCTAGCAGCTAAATATGTATTCTCCTGCCACAATACAAGGCTAAATAAAGAGAATTTTATATATTATCATTTTTATTATTTTTTATTGTTTCAAAGTACCCTTTGAGGGACATGCACATAATTTGTTTAGTATCTACAATTATATCATAAGTATCCTGTTTACTTGTATTATTATATCAAATGTATTTACCCTTGTTGTTGTTTATACTGACTAAGTGCATTGAACAAATTAACGGCTGGATGTGCCAGAACTTTCTGAAATTAAATGAGGGAAAAACTGAGGTGGTTGTTTTTGGAGCAAAAGAGGAACAATTAAAAGTCTGCGCTCAGCTTCAAACAACAACGTTAAAAACAACAGACAAAGCCAGAAATCTTGGTGTAGTCATGGACTCTGACCTGAATTTTAACAGCCATATAAAGACAATTACAAAGTCAGCCTATTATCACCTTAAGAATATATCAAGGGTTAAAGGACTTATGTGTCAACAGGATTTGGAAAAACTGGTCCATGCTTTCATCTTCAGTAGACTTGACTACTGTAACGGGGTCTTTACAGGTCTCCCTAAAAAATCAATCAGACAGCTGCAGCTGATTCAGAACGCTGCTGCTCGAGTCCTCACTAAGACCAAGAGACTGGATCACATCACTCTAGTCCTCACTAAGACCAAGAGACTGGATCACATCACTCCAGACCTCACTAAGACCAAGAGACTGGATCACATCACTCCAGTCCTCACTAAGACCAAGAGACTGGATCACATCACTCCAGTCCTCACTAAGACCAAGAGACTGGATCACATCACTCCAGTTCTGAAGTCCTTACACTGGCTTCCTGTGCCTCAAAGTATTGATTTCAAAGTTCTTTTGCTAGTTTATAAATCACTAAACGGTTTAGGCCCAAAATACATTTCTGATCTGCTAGTACACTATGACCCCCCCAGACCTCTCAGGTCATCTGGGACAGGTCTACTTTCTGTTCCTGGAGTCAGAACTAAACAGGGGGAAGCAGCTGCTACTCTCAGTTCTTTTAAACCAATGCTGAAGACCTTTCTTTTTGATGTTGCCTTTCTTTAAATGACTGTTAATTTCTTTTATGTTTAATTTCTTATGCTGCACTGTAACTTTTTATCTCGTTTTATGTATCTTAACGTTTTTATTTTCATCCGTTTTTTTTTTTTAACTGATTTTGGGTAAAGCACTTTGAATTGCCCTGTTGCTGAAATGTGCTCTACAAATAAAGCTGCCTTGTCTATATGTGAGAGAGAGAGAGAGAGCAAGAAAGAGAGAGAGAGAGGAGAGAGAAACTGTACATGTAACCGGGATTATATTAGTACCTATAACCAACAACACTGATAATAACAGCTTTAATGTGTTCCTATTCATTTATTGTCTTAATTTATTGAAATATAGTAATACAAGTGGCAAAGCTGTGCAGTATACAGCTAAAAAAGCAACTTGTGATACAATACAATGATATAATATGTCTTGCATTTAAGGCTCCATCTGCTGTTTTAGTTTTTATTTCCAGCTCAGTGCAGTTTGTCAACTTAAGTAGAAAAAGATTTCGCTAACCTAATGGATAACTCTTTATCGCTGAGTCATACAATGAAGGCTTGCTCTAATATCTCATGTAACAGGTGATTGTGTATTTTGTAAAGCCAAATGGAATTTATTTATCTGTAGTCAGCTGTATGTATTTAACACTTTGCAGCCTTTTATTTACAGAGGTTAATCACAATTACAATTGTCATGCAAGTAATTTTCAAAAGTCTGTTAATTAAATTACAGCTAAATATTTACCAATTAATTAGTTTATTTCGTTTTTTTCAAGAAAGAATAGCCCCCAATACACCTATCTGTCCCTGCATGAAGAACATGATCCTGATGCCATCCTCCAACAAAGAGAGTGATAATGTCCATCTCAGTGTGGTTGTGTCCTAACTAAGGTTTTTATATCCAGAAAACTCTCACATAAACACATTAACACTCACACACTCTGTACCAATGAAGCGGGGCTTGTTGTGTGGTATCCCAGAGAATGTGTGTTTGTGCGTGTGTTTGTGTGCGTCTGTGGTCTTGGAGGGAAATGGTTGCCGCCGGTGTTGTTGGAAATGTAAACAAGTATGTATGTTTACGGGTGGGTGAAAAAGCAACATCTGAGACGGCTAACAAACGACTGTTTACTGCAGAGCTGTTTGTGTGGTGTGTGTACTGTATGTGGTGTGTAAGTGTGTGTGTGTGAATTTTGGCAGCAGACCAAAGGAGAGAGGGGAGACCGCATGACAAGGAAACATAAACACACTCACACTCTCTCCACCCCCCCCACCCACACACACACACACACACACACACACACACACACACACACAAATTAATTCAGTTCTTTGTATACCATTACTGTTATCACTGAATTGACTTTTAAACATGCCTTTAAAGTTTTATAGACGCATGCATGCACACAGCTAATTCTCAAAGACAGAACTTTTAGTGTTATTATTAGCAGTATTAATTAGAAGCCTGATTTCAAACCTCTGAATCACCCCCCATATCTCCGATTTGATGGCTTTTTTCAGTTAGATAGAGAATCAATCAATCAATCAATTGTAGACAGAAATAGGAACGGGATGTCAAGCTGTCATCCTCTTAGTTTGCTAGCTAGCTACCTAGCCACGCTAACGCATAACAACTCGTAAATGAGCCCATTTTTACAGTTGTTGAGTTATCGGCGCTCAGTAACTGCTAGTGTAGCTTCCATGTCGACTGGTGGATCTGTCCCTATCTAGTCATTGGGCAGCAGATCTGAACAGGATATTATGAAAAGCATCATGGATATGCAGAAAATTATTATAACCAATTGATTTTAAACAATCTTGTTTAGCCCAATTTTTAGCATCTATACTGGATGTATTCAGTTAAAATGTACACTTATTGTATACATCCTTATAATAAAACATTTCCTAACAAAATTTCATCATCATATGGAAGGAAAGGAACCGAAAAAGAGGACAGAGCTGCATGTGTATGTAACATCAGTGATTATCAGCAAAGAAATGGAAGTTATCTGGGGCCTATTTTAACAAACTAAGCGCACGCTGTGAAGTGCCTGCCGCAGGTGCGTTTAGGGCGTGTCCAAATCCAAAAAAGGGTCCGTGCGCCAGGCGCATGGTTTAAAAGGGTTGTACTTAGTGTCTTCATTAAGTCGTAATTGTCTTTTGGGCGTAACATGCAATAAACCAATCAGACTGTCATCTCCCATTCCCTTTAAAAGCCAGGCGTGTTTGTACCTGGGCGCATTGCTATTATGATGGTGGATCTGCACTATAATATTTTTATTTGTAATCTGTGTGTGCTGCTGCACTTACCTGTGTGTGTGTGTAACAAACATAGTGTGTGTGCTGTGCATAAGACTAGGCACGTTTTACTAATTCGCTATTAAAATAAGAAGGAAATGCTGCGTTATTGACTTTAGACAAGGTTTTTGTTGGTCAATGGCGCGATCACTTCCCGCTGCCTCAAGATAGCGATACCCCAAGAATGCACCTGAACACACCTCCCTGTAAGACCAACACGCCCATGGGCGCAAAGATGGCCGCAGGTGCATTTGCTATTTAAACGACGCATGTGCTGGACGTGATATTGACAACTGCGTCAGTCTTAAACTGGCAAAGACCCTTGGGTCGGGCTTTGCGCTGCGCCAGGTGCAAGATAGGGCCCAGGGTGTTAAATGCTCACTCACTGGGTGACACCTTGATTCTTGAGGAAATTAAAAATGTGAGCTGACTGTAGAATGACTTCACTGTGTTGCACATCCTTTTAAAACAAATATGCGTGGTCCTGTTGGTCTTAGCTGCCCTGCTTATTAACATAGGGGTTTTCAAAAATCTAAAAAAAATAAAAATCAAGGAAAGGAATCAGCACTGCTAAATTAATCTGCATGAATAGAATATGCATCCAAGATAAACAAAAAGTGCATCACAACACAACACACAACACGATGAAGAAATCTTGTCATTTTTGCTTTGTTTCTATAAATCCATTTGCTAAACAACATGTTCAAACATAAATGACAGATTTTCCTTCATAGTTGCATATATGAAACCCAGAGAAAAGGCCAGATGAGGGAAGGAACGAGTGAATGAAAGGAGAGAGGAGAGTAATTTATGATCTTGTCAGAGGGACCTCTATAAACTTCAGCCAAGACTAAATGATCCGTAAGGTGTGTGTTTGCATAGTTGTGTTTGTGTGTGTTAAAGAGTGTGTGTGATGTGTATGTATTATTTTATGAGTGTGTGTACCTGGCACATGCAACTATATGTGCCAGTGTGTATGAGTATATCTATGTTTTAACGAGTGTATCTGCGCTGTGTATTTCATATGTACAATGTGTGCTTGTGTGTGTTATAAGTGTGTACTTGTTGCAGTACTTTTTGTGTGTGTCTGTGGGTGTGTGTACGGTGCATTTAAATACGAGTCTGTGTGTTGGCTGTAAAGTGAACGATGAATAGGCTACATGTTTTTGCCTGCCGAAGCCTAAAATCTTCACCAGGGGACACAAACGTACTCATAAATACCCAGACAGATTCATTTCACTCCACCCCAACTTTTTTTTTTTTTTGCTGTTGTTTCAACTGTGAAAAAAGAAGAAAAAAAAGTAGGATGGTATGATTAAATAAATTGCATGAGATTTCTGATCTGCTACTATAATTAAAGATTATGTTCAGGCAGCTAAAACTAGTTAGTTAAGGCTTAGTCTCGCATTGCCAGACCTCCCTCCACAGCGCTGCGAAAGAGGGTCCGGCTAGAACACACAGCATTCTGGGATGGGAGAAAAAAGGTTTATTGGAATTTCTTTAAACCAATCACAATCGTCTTGAGCGGCGCTAAGCATCAGAAGGAGCCACGGTGCCTCAACAAAATAGCCTCAGGAAGGAACTTGTTTTGGTTGAACACGTGTAAGTTCAAAGGTTGTTTTGGTCGTGCAACTGAAACCTCAGATTGGACAGATAGTCTAGCTAGCTGTCTGGATTTACCCTGCAGAGATCTGAGGAGCAGTTAACCATTGTCCACAGAAATCCACCAGATTTTAGAATTACAACACAAAGAAAGCGGAAGGTGGCGCACAACTGGCCGAAATGAGGGACATCCAGCGGCACCTGAACAATTCCCGGAAATTAATGCAATCGGCAGTTTCTGGTATCAGAGTAAAATGCTTTTTACACCCGGCCTCGTTTTGTTGCACTACAACAACGTCATATACTCTGTCAACCTCTTGCCTCATTGCATCCTTCACTCTCCTGTGCTATCTGTTCAATCACCCATCCCTCCCTCCCCTTCCCTCACCTCCCCTTTTCCATCCCCTCCCAGACTCACCGGGAGCGGCCAGGTTCTGGATCTGGACAGGCACAGGGACATTGGCCTCAGAGGCCAGGGTGAGGCGGCCTCCCTTGCTGATGCGATCGCACATCAGTGTAATGTGTTTCTTGAGGCGGGTGGTGTCGCGGGGCAGGCCCAGCACGGGGCCTCCAGCCTGTGCCAGAGACGTGGCCTGGTCCTTGGGGCTCCGGGAAAGGCAGCTCCGCAGGAGATGGGAGACGGCGGCTTCGCAGCTCTCCTCCCAGCCCTGAGGAGAATAACAGGATAACATTTAATTATGTTGTTGAGTTTTCTTTCTTTCTCGTCTTACATTTATCAAAATATGTTTAACATTTTAAAAGGGAGAAGAAGACAAGGAGAACAACAGAAAAGAAAAAGAGTGAAGAGGAACAAAAGGGCCAGGAGATGGAGGGCAGGTGAGCGAACAGAAGGAAACAAGGGAGCAGAAGGGAGGAGGGATTGATGGGAAATGGGGTGATGAGAGGGAAGGAACATTTAGAAGAAGAAGGGAGGAGAATAAAAGAGGAAGAAAAGACAGGAGAGGAAAGCATAGGCGGAAGAAAACAAATTAGGAGAAGAACCGAGAAAAAAGAGAAAGAGCCTAAGGAGGAGAAAAAGGAAGACAAAGGAAGAAAAGGGAGGTTAACTGTGACGAAAAGAGGAGATGAAGAGGAGGCAGAAAAGATTTAATAAACAATCATTGACCTTTAAATCTTGATACTTTAACGATGTTCTTGACATTTACGAAAGAGCAACGAAATAATAAAACGTGGAATCGAAGGAAAACGCATGCGCAAGGTAATAAAAGGCAGCGAGGAAAAGAGAAACATGTCTTTTGTCACACTCTCTCCTTCTGTCGTCTCTGGCCAAGATATCTAGTCTGGACATCTCTGATCTCATGCACTCGTGAGTGGACACATGCACCTATGTTGTACTGCAAACTCCTGAACCCATAACCAGCCTGAATGAATGTCTTTGGGTGGTTTACTCTGCGCCTGTGTGTGTGTGTGTGTGTGTGTGTGTGTGTGTGTGTGTGTGTGTGTGGTGGGTGGGTGGGTGGGTGGGTGGGGGTTGAGGGTGTGTTGACAGGTAGCCTCCCACTCTCCCCTCTTTGCTTACCCCACACCCCCTTCCTCCCCATGCCTGCCGCCATGCTGATAGGCCCCTAATGAGCCATAATGACAGGTAATCAACCCTGTAATGATGATGACAGAGAGAGACAGAGAGAGACAGAGAGAGAGAGAGAGACAGAAAGAGAGAGAGAGACACTGAAAGAGAGGTTAAGGAGATGAGATGATGATAGAGAAGAAGGCTGATATTAAAGGCACAAAAAAGACAGATACCAAGGAAGAGCAGATAAAAGAACGGAGAAAAGAGAGGAAGGTGAGGGAGAGAGGAGGGGGAGAGTCCACAACAAGAGAAAATGAGAGAGGAGGAGTAGAAAGGGGAAAGAGGAAGAGGAGGAGAGATGGGATGTGGGTGACCTATTCTTACCACAATACCTCACCAGGTTATCAAATACTCGGAACAACATAACTGCAGGTTTCTGTGGAAACTTGGCACATACGTTCCACATGCTGCGGAGGAAAATTAAATGTCTTTAGACCTAAACTGCAGACATTCATCCTCCTGAACAAGAAAGGAAGCAAAGCAAGGTGGAGCGGGTTTGGACCGAGGCCAGAACGATAAATTAAGACAAAGTTCCCACTAATGCCAAAATTGGAGAGAGATTTGTTTCCTGTACCCAGAAACAAGAAAGGGATTGTATTATTCAGTAATCTTTAAAGACTAAAGCATTTTTTTAAGGGAACATGTTCCACTTTTTAAAGAGACTCGGTAAATGCACATGCAATGCAATCAATTTTAAGGGAAGACTTTGAAAGTGAACTTGGTTTGAAGGGCAAAGGAAGAGCTTTGTCATACTTCACGTATCCCTCATGTTCATGTATCAAAGTGTTTGGCTTTGTGAATATTGATCAAAAATGTGTTCATCATTGTGTCTCCCATTTCTATTTTGTAAATCACTTTGTAATTGTTTTGAAAAGTGCTACGTAAATAAAGTTGATTTATTGTTATTAATATTAAGGGTTGAGGTTAGGTTAAGGATGTTAATGCTAACGTTTATTGAAACATAGCACACGTTTGTATGGCTATTACTGTCTGCACTGTAAATTATCTCCCTGAGTAGCTTCTTTGTTTCACTTTGATGAAGTACAGACGTAAAACATTTTTTTTCTCTTGTTAAGTCTTATAAGTCTCTTGCCCTTAAACAGTTTACAAATGGCATCAGGAATACTAGGTTCCACAATCCCAGGTGTGATTGCAACATTATTGGATGGCCATGAATAAAATGTTCCCGGGCCCAACACACAACCTTGGAGGACTCCCAAAGAGACAAAAAGTTCAGACAGCAATCCCTCAGTCCTGACATCCTCATCATGACTGGGAAAGTAATTTGAGAAACCAGAGTTATGGTTCTGGAGAACAATGTTGTACAGTCAGTCTCCAGGGGAAAGAAAATCCTCCACACAGTCATTTCCCTTGACCAAATCAGTGTATTCCTTTTTCTGCAAAAAATATCTGAAAAGATGGATTTGGCTTGGTTCAGCATGCAACAGTTGCACTTTCTTTCACTGTCCAACTTCTGGGTGTAATTAACTTGAAATACCACCAATTACTGTAAATGCTGCTGAATATCACTAGGCCTCATATGGTATAAAGAAACGACTGATTTCAATGGACAGCAAAAGCCTGTAGGGGTAAGTTTAATTCAAAATATAATACTAACATTTAAAAGATATAATTCAGCTTGGGCAATAAGGGATCTATATTACTATCCATTTAGTATTTTTTTAGATATTCTTTTCTTAGATTTATATTAATTTTGATATTAATGAAAGACAGTATGATAGATACAGGATGTTCAATTTTGGAATGAAAATTATCTGTAGTGTTACTGTATATTCTTTATATAGTTTATGGCCAAAATGACCCAGAAACAGAGGAATTGAGGCTCATAGAGATGAAGGATGGGAAGATGGACTCAGGGACTGACGGCATTTGGTCGAGCATTGGCAAAAACATTGAATATGAAAACAATAATATTGAACAATCCTGCAAAACCCCAGATTAAGTTAAAAAAAGAAGAAGCTTGCTTTACCGATGTTCCACAATGCTTGCACATGGAAACAACGGTAAATTTAAGGCTGGGTAAAAATTGTGGTTATGGGAAATAAATTATGGTGAAGATATGGTTAGGGTTTGGAATCTAAAACATGTGGCAGGCATTCAGATATCTGCCTTGTGTTGTTTTAACACAGAGCTGCATTGGTGCTTCAGCTACAAATAAAACAAAAAAAACTTTCCAGAAAATCAGTACGAGTAACAATGTGTTTAAACACTTTAAAAAAACGGTTTCTAGTATAACATCGTGAGGTTTATTTCAGTGTAATCCACCACATATATGTGATTGGGTGCATTTAATTGTCCACCACTTTGCTTTGACAGGATGTGGCATTGTGGATGACCCTGCATTTTCTTTTTTGCCCTCTGCATTGGGACCTCTTCTTTACTATCAGACTGGCTCCACTCAGATGAGCGATGAGGCTGCATTATTACGACATTATTCCTTTGGAAAACTGGGCTGGGTTGAGAGGAAGTTCTTGTAAAGTTGGGGTGCCAGTCATATGCAACCAAACTGATTAAAAAATGACATCTTATATGTTTCATATACAAACAACACCTGGTGTAACACAATCATGGCCCTATATGTAGCTTCTAATTCTGCAGATTGGAAACATGTCATACTCTCTTCAATAATTCTCTATAACTCCATTAAGCTTAGACAACCATTTGACTCCATTCTGCAAAGCATGTTTATCTAAAAATGTTCTTTACAGTGCTGTAAATAGTTCTGCAATGGTACAAGCGGAAAAAAACAAACATTTTCAGGTACTATATAGACTTTTTTTTGGATAAAGAGTGCAGAATACGAGACTGGCTGTTTGGATGTATGATGGAGTCTGAGAATGTGGGGGTCATGCATGAACAGCCGGCAGACAGACAGCGTCAGCCACTTTGCTCAAGAGCTGACTGACAGATGGGAAAAGAGACAAAAGAGGGAGAGAGAGAGGGACAAGGTACAAAGGAGGAAGGTTCAGAAAAAAAAGAAAGAACAGGAGAGGAAAAGAGGAGGAGGGATACAGGGAGGTAAAAGCATACAGCAAGAGGGAGAGATTTAAGAAGGGTTAATGAGGATGTGACACAGAGAGAAGGACAGCCAGGAAACTGAAGAAGGAGACCGAGAGAAAAAAGATGCGGAAGATGCAGAGACGAAAAAAGGAAGAAAGGATTCAGGAGGGAGTAAAGGTGAGGAAAAAAGGAAGAGTGTGAGGGATGAGGTAAGATAAAGATAGAGCAGAAACTGACAGGAAGGCTCATGAAGAAGAGTGGTTGGAGGAGAGAATGAGGTCAAAAGGAGGAAGAGAAGCACAAGGAATGAGAGGGGAGAGAGAGAGGAAGAGGAGGATGACCAAGACGGAGTGGAAAGAGAGAAGCAGGAGGAATGCAAGAAGAAAAGGGGGAGGTGTTCTGGTTGGCTGCAGCTAAATAAGACGTTTACTTAGATACCACACAGATGCAATTCCTCCGGCGCTCCTCCTTCTCTTTCTCCTCTTCACTCTGTCCACCTCTTTTAGCGCAGAAAGGTAGAATTTCTACTCCCTTTTCTCCTTTCTGACCTTATTCTAAAAGATTTTGTCTATTTAGTTGAGATAAAGAATTCCAGGCGTATACAACTGCTGTCAGAGGGATGGGGACGTAAAGAAAGAGTATAAAAATGGGAATGATAACCGCATAGTACTTTTTCTGCAGACTCACAGGATGTCCTCTGCCCTTATAAGATATATCCATAGATTTTCAATTATGTTGAGATCAGGAGATTGTGAAGGCCATGGCAAAACCTTCAGTTTACACCTCTTGATGTAATGCACCGTGGATTTTGATGTGTGTTTAGGATCATTATTCATTTGTAGAAGCCACCCTCTCTTTAACTTCAGCTTTTTCACAGATGGCATCAAGTTAGCGTCCAAAATTTGCTGAAATTGCATTGAATCCATTTTTCCTTTGACTCGTGAAATGTTCCTTGTGCCACTGGCTGCAATACAACCCCGAAGCATGATTGATCCCCCCCATGCTTAACAGTTGGACAGAGGTTTGATGTCATTAAATTCTGTGCCCTTTCTTCTCCAAACGTACCTTTGCTCATTGCGGTCAAAAAGTTCTACTTTAACCTCATTGGCACACAGAACTTGTTTCCACAATGCATCAGGCTTGTCTATATGTTCATTTGCAAACTTCAAACGCTGATTTTTGTGGTGAGGAAGTAGAAGAGGTTTTCTTCTGATGACTCTTCCATGAAGACCATGTTTGTACAAGTATCTCTTTATAGTGGAATGGTGTAGCACAACTCCAGTGTCTGCCAGGTCTTTCTGGATGGATCATGCAGTCAAACGTGGGTTTGGACTTGCTTTTCTCACACTCCTGCGAGCTGTTCTGTCTGATATTTTTCTTGGTCTTCCAGATCTTGCTTTAACTTCTTCTGTTCCTGATGACTGCCATTTCTTAATTACATTCCAAACAGAAGCTACTGGCATCTGAAAACCATTTGCTATCTTCTTATAGCCTTCTGCTGCTTTGTGAGCATCAACTATTTTCAGTTTTCTAGACAACTGCTTAGAAGAAGCCATGGTGCTGACTTTTGGGGCAAGGTCAGATGAGTTTTGGCATTTAAAACCTTAAGATTGACATCACCTGGTCTTTCCAGACGATGATTGAGAACAATCCATGACGCTGTCAGGTCTAAGCTTTCCAAAGGGGGCAGTGCAAGCTAGAAACTCTGCAGGGTGCCCAAACTTTTGCAGATGCCATTTTTGGTTATTTTGAAAGTGTAAATGATGGAAATAAAATCTAACTTTTTGTAACATATTATACAAATGTCTAATCTGTCATTTGGAGATTTTTCCATCTTTTCTTGGCACATTAATACAAATTTTTACCTGGGGTGCCTCAACTCAAGAACTTTCTCATCTCTCTGGAAAAGCTACCAAAGCTGGCTAAAGCCAATCAGGCCATGTACCGAGACCTGTGATATTGAATATTATAATGAATAAAAAATAATATTTTGATACCCACTTGGTGAACCCAATCAAAATATCACAAATTGAATGAAAGGATGATGGCCGAAAGAATGACTGGTAGTAATTTAAGAAAGAATTGAGGATGGATGAATTAATGAGTGAATTACTTAACCAATCAAATATAAAATGGCTCATAAACATACAGATACGTTGCAGGATGAATGTAAGAATAAATAAATAAAAAAAGAGTTGGACATTGGATGAAACTAAGTCCTTGACTTCTACTCATCATCCTTTTACTCTTCTCTCTTTCCCTCTCTGACTCTCTCTCTGTTTCCCTTTGCTTCTTCCTCCTCCCCCTTTAACCCTTCTCTGTCTCCATCTTCTTCCTCCTCCTCCCCCTTTATTCCTTCTCTGTCTCCATCTTCTTCTTCCTCCTCCCCCCTTTAACCTTCTGTCTCCATCTTCTTCCTCCTTCCCTCTTTAACCCTTCACTTTGTGTCCCTTTTCTTCTTCCTCCTCCCCCCTTTAACCCTTCTCTGCCTACTTCTTCCTCCTCCTCATCCCTTTAACCCCCTTTGTCTTTCCGTCTCTGATTTTTTCCTCCTTAAAGCCACTTTGCCGAACCCTACGCCGGACACTACACTGTAGCTTGATGTTCACCTCTCAAAAAAATTTAACTACACGTTGCTGTGACGCGCACTACATGGCCGTTGCTTGGTAGGCTACGGAAAAAGCTCTGCGGGAAGCCTCCGCAGAACCAAAAATCTGCCTTTACTTAAACCCTTCTCTCTCTCTGTCTGTCTCTTTGTCTCCCTCCTCCCTTTAAACCTTCTCTCTTCTCTTTTAATTCATTTTTTTCTTCCTCCGTCCTCCTCTGGGGCTTTATTCTTGTCCATGACATTCCTGAGATGTATTCCACTGAAAGGACACTCTCTGAGAGTAGGAACTGCATTCACCTGGAATGACCTCACCTGAGTAGTCACAGGACAGGCCAGAGGTTGGGATGAAGAGACCACAAGTATTCACTTTAGGACACAAGTGATTCCTTAAGTGTGAGACTTTTGGCTTCAATGATACATTCTTAGTTCTAGTTATAATGAACCAAAAATATAATTCAATAAATACAGTAAAAGAAAAAAAAAAAAAGTCTAAAAAGTTTTTAAAAAATAAACTGCGTCACAATGCCTCTCAATATGTAGTCATGGCACTGTATTGGAAAGTGTGTTGTGTTTTCTTAAATAAGTCATGAGTGCACCTGTTTGTTTTAATGTTGTGGACGTGACCCTGATTACTGCAAATTCACTTAATGCCATTAATCCCATTTAAAACAACACACACACACACACACACACACACACACACACACAAACACTTATGTACACAGTCCCCTGAGGCTCAACAACTGACCTTCTAAACCTATTCCGGTCTACAGTGTGTGTGTGTGTGTGTGTGTGTGTGTGTGTGTGTGTGAACACTGTAAAAAGATATTTAATGTACTGTTGTTTATAAAGAGAAGATGTTTGTGTGTGTGTGGGTGCATGTGTGAGTGTGTACGTGTGTGTGTGTGTGTGTGTGTGTGTGTGTGTGTAGGCTGTCAGAGGAGAATGGAAATAGACTTAGTGGTAATGAGAGGTTGAGGAGATTGATCAGAGCTATGGAAAAACTAAAACGCACACACACAAACACACTCGAGTCTCTATGGGGTGAGAAATCTTTCATGGTGGAGGAGCTCTGTCAACACGGCTGTTTATACGGTGCTGAGTCCCCTGCAGCACGCGCACACACACACAGTATGACTCAGATGCTGATTAAAGAGCAAATATGTCATCCATTCACACAGAAGCCTACTGTGACCTTGACCTCTGTGTATTTTTTTGTGTGCATTGTCTGTCACACACACACACACACACACACACACACACACACACACACACACACACACACACACACACCCACCCACCCACCCACCCACCCACCCACACACCCATCCACACACCCATCCAAAGTCATTTATTCAGGCTGGTTATGGGTTCAGGAGTTTGCAGTCCAACATAGGTGCATGTGTGCGCTCACGAATGCATGAGATCAGAGATGTTAAACATCTGACAGGTGAGTGTTGAGTGGCGGAGAGTGAGTGTGTGATTGAGAATGTGTGTGTGTGTGTGTGTGTGTGTGTGTGTGTGTGTGTATATATTCCTCAGGTACCACAAGTACTTAATGTATTTTAAAAATTGTGTGTTTAAGCGGCGGCTGCCTTACGGAGCAGGCTGCAGATGGATGGACAGACACTGACATCTCAATGGTCTCCTGTGTGTGTGTGTGTGTGTGTGTGTGTGTGTGTGTGTGTGTGTACCAGCTGTGGCGTGTCCTGTAGCAGTGGCAGCAGCGTGGCCTCCAGGATGACCGTCTGGTCGGGGGTCAGGCCCTGCGACAGCGACAGCAGCAGCACCAGGAGGTGCGTGGCGCTCCGCAAGCGGACAAACGCCTCATCCAGCTGTGCACGGTTGTCCTCCGCAGCTTCCGCCAGTGCCATCACCTGGGGGGGGGGGGAGAAGTCATTATTCTGAGCACTTTTAGGACTTATCTTCTTAAAAGCTGAGCTTGACAATTCATCTGTGACATTTGTAACAAAACAATCTCCTCTCAACGTGGAGAATAACTGAATAAAAGTGCTGACACTTGTTCTTGAGAGGAGAATTACAGCATATAAGAGTATACAGATGCTAATTAATAGTGTTTTAAAGCCAGGGGAAGTCCCCCTTTTGCAGAAGAAAGGAGGACAGCTGTTCACTGCTCTTGTACCACTTTGTTCTGAGACATTAAATAACGAAACAGGTGTTCTCAATAGTAAGAACCAAAGTTTAGAAGCAAAACCTAAACGTGTTGTGTCGAACGTGTTGTGTCGACCATGTTGTGTTGACCATCTCTTCGCAGCCTTGAAAAGGAAGCATGAGAATTAAAGAACATTTGCTGCAGGCCATTTCACTGATTAAAAACTGAAAGAAACACTGCACATGCCCCTCATTTAATAAAAAGAAGGCATTCATCACTAATGTTATAAAATACACCCCTTATTGGAAATACAGTGTCTAACAAATCATGAATCCTCCTATGGTTCTCTGAGGTTCTGGGCGTCTACAACACACCCATTTATCCCACAAGACTCAGAGACCGACTGCACAACCTGTGTAAACAGTTTCATGAGCATCAAGTCCACAGCTCCTCCATTACTGTCATAAAAACATGTTTTTAAAACGTGTGGTCACCGGAGACCAGAGTTCAACACTGGATTTCCTGCTGTTACATTAAGACCTCAAAACTCATTACACGTTTGAATAAAAAAAGTTAAACTAATGTTTGGGAATGTCAAGTTCTCTGCGGAGGCAAGGACGAAACCCAAATTACGAGCAGGAAGAAAAAGATGTACCACAACAAAAATCATTGTTCACACTATTTTACACACTATGTTTAAGGTTCATTTCACTAAACCACATCACAGGCGCTATTTTGATTTGAACCATTATTTTCATGCGTTATCCTAACATTGTACATACCACGTTAATTGCTTGGATCTGGAAACATGAAGAAAACAAACCGGCACTTTAGCCAGATCATCTAAACCACTTTGTTTGGAAGTAAAATTGAATGTAAGCACACCTGAGATGTCTGTAATGTAACTGTGTAACTATCAAAAGTTGGATATTTCCAACTGACCTATAGGATTTATATATATATATATATATATATATATATATATATATATATATATATATATATATATATATATATATATATATATATATATATATATATATATATATATATATACACACATAAATACACACATATATACACACATATATACACACACACACACACACACACACTATGACATGCTCCTTTTTAGATGCTTTTATATAGGCCTTAGTGGTCCCCTAATACTGTATCTGAAGTCTCTTTTATATAGGCCTTAGTGGTCCCCTAATACTGTATCTGAAGTCTCTTTTATATAGACCTTAGTGGTCCCCTAATACTGTATCTGAAGTCTCTTTTATATAGACCTTAGTGGTCCCCTAATACTGTATCTGAAGTCTCTTTTATATAGACCTTAGTGGTCCCCTAATACTGTATCTGAAGTCTCTTTTATATAGGCCTTAGTGGTCCCCTAATACTGTATCTGAAGTCTCTTTTATATAGACCTTAGTAGTCCCCTAATACTGTATCTGAAGTCTCTTTTATATAGACCTTAGTGGTCCCCTAATACTGTATCTGAAGTCTCTTTTATATAGACCTTAGTGGTCCCCTAATACTGTATCTGAAGTCTCTTTTATATAGACCTTAGTAGTCCCCTAATACTGTATCTGAAGTCTCTTTTATATAGACCTTAGTGGTCCCCTAATACTGTATCTGAAGTCTCTTTTATATAGGCCTTAGTGGTCCCCTAATACTGTATCTGAAGTCTCATTCCCAAAATTCAGCCTTGGTGCAGAATTACAGCCACAAGAGCCAGTCCCACAATAAGCTTTCCTTAGGACGTGCCATTTCTGAGTCTGTAGCTTTTAATGCAATTGAGGAGGAGGACATGGGATGGGGCAAGGTGGAGGGTGGGGGTGTGGCATTGACCAACTGCCGTGCTTCGCTTGTTTGCAAGCCATGATGTCTTTTTCTCTCATTGGCGGGCCAAATTCTCTGGGCGTGCAAAGCAGAGAAAGGGGAGGTAACCTTTCCCTTTATGACATTACAAGGGGAAGCTTCCAGATCAGCCCATCTGAGCTTTCATTTTCTCAAAGGCAGAGCAGGATACCCAGGGCTCGGTTTACACCTATTGCCATTTCTAGCCATTGGGGGACCATAGGCAGGCTGGGGGGAACTCATATTTATGTTCAAAAACCTCATAAAGTGCCATGGGACCTTTAAAATGAATTTATTTAAATGGGATATCTCTCTTTTAAGCAGCAGACACACAGCCCCTATAGGCTTAAGAGGTGACTTTAAAAATGTATAGTTGCAGTGAACTAACAATGGTTTCCAATCGGCTCAGAGTACGTTTCTTTATGGAAACCTCCATAGGAAACTGCAGCATAATTCACTTCTCAGCTGTTGACCCATATGCTCAGGGTGCTTTGAAAAAAATCAGTAAATTACACTACTTCTAGCACGGTTTTGGAGCTATGAGCAGGTGGGACACAAAATTAGTCAAATTAGCTGTGCTGTGGGGAAATTAAATGCCTGCAACAGACTCAACATACAAGACGGCATCAAGGAAGTGAGTGAATTATCCACTTAGTAAGTGGATTGAGAAGCTTACATGGACATTTTTCAGAGCCACCTTTCAAGACTACAGGCTTTGCTACTCTAAATATTTTTAATGAAATATTCCTTCAAATTATTTTTAACACTTTTATCAATACCTTATTAAAAAAATTAATAAAGTATATAGAAAATGATCATCAGTCTAGATGTCATTGTGTTATGATTGGGTTTCCAAGGAGGTTATTAGTTTTACGGCTGTTTGCTATAGTTTTAAAATTAAACAGATCAGACCGGTTTGGTCTGGTCTCACAATCACTCTCATTATAAGAAGATTGCATTTTCAGTTTGTCCAGTTAAATTACAGATTTGCTTCTTTCTCAACTCAAAGAAATTAACTGAACTAAAAGGACGAAACACAAATAAACTGCTCGCTATACACTTCTGCTCAGCTGACTTGCCCTTACACTTGGTCAGCTTCTACAGCATTTACATGCTCCTATCGCGTGTTTTCCCAAAAACTGCAGAGTTCAGAAAGATGGAGAAGAGCAAACAGAAACTGAATACTGGCTTTGAAATTAAAAACAAGGAAAAGCAGTGGAGCTTAAGTTTGTCTGGGTTTTACTTAAGCACACAGCTCAGAACTGTTTAACAGAGAGCGAGTGAATGCATGAATAAAGGTGTGGTACGACCAGGTGAACTCTGACCTTCAGCCAGGGGTCAATCCCTCCATCCCTCCATCATTACAACAACAGAGGAGTGGAGATGAGTGGAGCGGTGCAAAAGAGTGATGACAGGTCCAGACGGATGGTGACGAGGACAACAAGAAAGGACAAGCCGGACGAAGAGGAGGAGGGAAATGGGAGAAGGAGGAGGAGGAGGAGGAGGAGAGATGAACAGACGGAGAGAAAAAGAAGAGGTGAAAGCAGATCTGGGACTAATGGACAAGTGTGTTCAGATAAATGAGTGATCTGCAGGCCCGAGCGCCAACGCACGCCTGCAGTTTGTTTGACAAATGGATTCAGCGCTCGTCATTTGATACTGCAAAAACAGAGATGGAAGACTCTTAAGTGAAGTGTGTGTGTGTGTGTGTGTCAGGGTTAGGCAACAATTGCCAAAGTAAGCCGTTTTGATTTGTGTAACACTAAACTATAAATATATATGTACGTGAGAATGAGTGCCTTCTGTCAAAGACAGTCAGAGCTTGAACCCCAGTTCACTTGGTTTCCATGGTAATCTCAAAAAGTCATGGCAGAGGTCATCTATTGGCGCTGTGTCACTCACACCTTGCAAAGAAGGCACGCGCACGCACGCACGCACGCACGCACGCACGCGCACGCACGCACGCACGCACGCACGCGCACGCACGCACGCGCACGCACTTTTAATTCTACTTCTATACTTATAGACTTAATTCATCCCCTAGCCCCTAAATCTAACCTTGACTACGACAATAAATGTCGAACCCCTTTAAAAAGTCTTCATCCTCCGCCTTTAAAAACAATGAGGATCTTCATCTCTTCATCTGAATACGTAGCGCAACTCCCTGTCTACGCTAAAATGTTATTATATAAATGATATCCTGATCAGTAACTAAACCCATGTAGAAAGACTAATAAAACACGCAGCGTATGATTTTAACAATGTGTGTGTGTGTGTGTGTGTGACTCAATTGTATCAGTCTGCGTTTACATAATCTGTGCAGCCAGCGTTACAATGTAGCCTATATTTATTATAACATTGCTGCAAGGCCTGTTTTTATCTGTCTCGTTTTAACCAGTCCCTCTAGGATTTCGCTGCTTTTTTGAGAATGTTGCGGCCCAAAATGCCTGATTTTGCATGAGATTTTGTAAAAAATTGCGATAAAAGTTGCTATGTCTTTTGTATGTTTGTGGACAGACGAGAAAAACCACATGACTATTCCCATTTTAACCCTTGTGTGGTGTTTGGGTCTGTGGGACCCGTTTTCAATGTTTGTTAAAAGAAAAATTATGCTATTTATTATTTCTTCTAACTCACTGCTATGAAACTTAACTGTGTCCTCCTCCTGGGCCTGCTGTGTGTGTGTGTCTGCGGCATGTCTATGTGTCTGTGTGTCTTTGCGCCTGTCCAGTATGTGTGCGTGTCGGAGTCTGTTAGATACATTTACGGTTAGTGCATCCAATCGCACAACAACTATCTGTCTGTTTCGCCTCAAAACATCAACTTTTGTAAATTAAAACTGGCGACGTCCTAGCAAGATGACTAGGTTTCGTTGCTAGGAGACTGGTGTTCTTGCCCGCCAGCTAGTATTGTGACGTCACGTGCAAAGTATAAATTGAGCATTTTAGCATGTTTTTGAATTAAAAAAAAAGGTTATATTCCCTATCATAAGTCATCATTGTGGTCAGTACAATCAGTACTGAAAACTCAGGTATTATAATGGCAACACTATGGAACATTTTCAGTCAATACCCAGGCATTCTCCCAAAATGTGACTCTTAAAGTGTGTACCTGGTTCTCACAAAGATAGAAACATTACCTGAAACCGGCGCATAAAACCCAGAACTCCTAGCCTGGTTGACACCAGACCCTTCTCAGTGGTAACTGAGAGTGGGTCTGGTGAAGGACCATTCAGGCTAATTTCCAAAGGGGCATCACCAACGAACGCCGCTGGGCGCAATTAGATAGTTATTCAACCAATCAGACCAATGGCCCGGGTGACGTAGCAGCGACAGCGGCATCAACTGCTGCGCTTCGGTGGCCGTCATGTTGAATGTAAACAAAAAGCTGCTCACTGTCGCTGAAGATCGTCTCAACGGTTGTCATTGGTGCCTCGGTTTGGAAAACTTGGAAATGGGTTTGAATGGGCTCTAGGCCAGACGGACTTGCAGAGCAAATCTCAAATCTACCAGAAGTTCATTAGGGTTTTCCCAGGCTACAGAACTCCTACATGTCCATTCATTCTTTACATCCTCAACTACCATGCAACACACACACACACACACACACACACACACACACACACACACACACACACACACACACACACACACACACACACACACACACACACACATTGGGGAAGGGTGGTGTGGTGTGTGTGTGTGTGTGTGTGTGTGTGTGTGTGTGTGTGTGTGTGTGTGTGTGTATTGATAAAAAGGCTCCTGGTCCAGAGAAGGGCTCCATTGTTGGCAGCAACGCAGCTCTACACACACACTCTGATTGATGCCAGCTGAGAGAACACAAAGACACATTTAGCCTGGAAACACACACACAAAACAAGAAAATGCACACATGTGTGAACCGCTTGCGCACACGCACACACACACACACACACACACACACACACACACACACACACACACACACACACACACACACACAGTGTATAACACCATTCACATTTGTGAACCCAAGTGTGCAGAAAGCAGCTGAACTGTTGGTGACCTTAAACAACCTGCAGTAGAAGCTGCTGGGATTGTGACCTCCTGACGTGTCTGTAATAAAGTCAGGACTCTATTGAACATAAATAAAAGGGATCTCTTGCTGTGTCTTACACACTTTAATCCTGGTGTACATCTCAACAAATCGGAGGATTAAAATATTACCTTTTTTCTTTCTCTTTTCATCCATCCTGTATGCTATCCCAAACAACAACAAACCAACAGCTTCTAATGTCAGCTAACATTTGACATTATTCCTGGAGCTACAAACCTCACACACAAAAAGCTCAAATTCACACTCAAATGCTCACACATGCACCAAAGCCACAAGAAATGTACTGAAAAAGACAAACAAAATCATGCTCAGCCTTATCTATAGGAACGCATGATTAAACACACACGCACGCACGCACACACACACACACACACACGTTAACTGCTGTGGTTTAAATTAAATCATTTTATCTGATTGACTGCATGAGGTTTGGTAGCTACAACAAGATGCTTGTAGAAGAACCAATCAGAAGGCAGAAAAGGCTGAAAACTTTGGTGGGGAGGGAGGTTTGAGGTGAGAGTTTTTTGCTGTGTGTTCACATGTGTTTCTCACATGGCTCAAAAATGTTGCAAAAATATTTTGTCAAAGAAAATCAAAGTTGCAATGAATAAAAGAGTTAATAACAAGATTGTGGTAATAGCAGAAGTACCACCCAGGACCTCAGTATGTTTGACTGCTGTGATAGGTTCAGTTTCTAAAATGCAGCCTCCTCTTTTAGTTCAGCGTGACCACTGTGTTGGCGCAGCAGGGGCAATGACGCAGACGGCTCCAGCAACAACAAAAAAAACAAGGTTGTCCAGATAAAAAAGTCCTCTGAAAAGATTACTTTGGAACATAAAAGGCATTGTTCTACTGTTAACCTCATGACTGTCTAGACAGGGGATAAAATGATTGGTGCTGGAGTAACTTTCCAGAGATGTAAAATCCTTTGTGACAGCTTTACATACTGCTGTGGAATGTTTTAGGGTCTGATAAGCCTTCAACCTTTTGGATGTATTCCTCAAACCAACATTAATAGATTGTATTGTATTTTCTCACCTGTGCTTGTAGCTGTAGCTAGTGTTGTAGTAAGATCAAGTGTCAAGTAGAGTGGTAACAATTTTGCTGTACAATTAATTGTCTCAGAAATAACTGCGATTAACAACATAATTGTCTCTTTCAGTAAAATTTAAGAATAGTTTTATACAAATTTACATTTTGAATGAATAGCAAGCTCCATATTTCGGTTATATCACTGTTATGTGATAGCACAGGTACACAACCTATGAAGTAAATAACACCTTTTTATTTATATATATATATATATATATATATATATATATATTTTTTTATATATTTATAAAATTCATTTTTATATATATATTTATATATATATTTATATATTTTAGACCATTTCTAAGGGGGCTCAGGTTCCCTGAAATTTCATCTCAGAAATCATCTCTAAAAATTAAATCTATTAAAAAAAAAAAAAATCAATTTTAGTGCTTCAAGTGAGAGTTTGCGAACTTGTCTGTTAGTGGCAGAGGACAGGGCAAACAATTACAGGTGCAAAGGTTTTAAAACAGGTTTAATATCCTGGATTACAGATGCAATGCACCTGTAATGGCATCAAGGAAAGGGTTAACAGAATCGTAGTGTTGGCCAATCGGAGGTAGTTGTGCCAGACTCCCGTACGGTGTTCATTTTCGGACATCCTTAGATCTCAAATTTAGGTATCAGAGTCACTGAGTCTCAGTCATCATCAGACCAAATGGCGTCAGCATCAGAAAAACCTCTGTCAGCCTCAGACAAAACGGCCTCAGAAAAGAAGTTGTCAGAGATAACGGTGCCCAAAAGCTGTATACAGCTTTGCTGTTATTGGTATTTTTAATCAACATTTATTTAAATCATAACATGGTTTATATGTATTTCTTTTAATGTAATTATTTCGGTGTAATTGCCAGGGAAGCTGGATTGCTTTGTTGTTTGATATTTTTAAAAGTACAACGCTACATTTATTAAGATGTTAAAAAACAGTGTTAAAACGCTATTTTTCCATTTTAATTGTCTAAATTCTCACGTACAACAACTGAAACATACAATAAGTAACTAAAATTGCTGATTGTTAGAACATTGTGTCAAATTGGTCGTTATTATTGTGACTTAAGTGTCCGGTTTAGTTCATCATAGTGTTAATAGTGTCAAAAAACATAAGTAGACATTGTTAAGTAGTGAGTAAAAGAGGTGAATGAAGAAGAATTTTAATTTGTTTTTGTGGGTGTATTTTGATTAGAGGACGTGTTGAAACTGTGTTCCGAGCAACTTAGATATCAGTGGAGAAGAAAGAGAGACAGAGTGCAGACCAAACATTAATGAGCTCCTGTCAAGTGAAAGTAAAGTAGTAAAAGTCAACATGGCGTTTTAAACTGGGATAAAATGACACAGGCGGGAAACAAAGCTTAGAGTGTGTGTGTGTGTGTCCAAAGAGCCGACAGATTAGATGTTTCCTGCTCAGTTAGCCACGGCAAGCAGCATGGATGAACTCCAAGCCACACACACACAGCCATATGAAAACACATGGGTATCCGCACACAACACGCACGCACACACGCACGTACGCACGCACGTACGCAGTGTTGTACTATCTGTGTCAGTGGAAAATGACAGCAGTCTGTTTGGCAGAAAGCGACGTGGCAAAACACTTCCGTTCCTGGAGGATGATAGGACGGACAAAAGAGTGAGAGAGAGGGAGAGAAAGAAAGAAACAAAGAAGACAGGAAAGGAATATATATCTAGTAAATATCAAGTTTGAGGACAGATGCAAACAGAGGAGAAAGAAGGAAAAAGAGAGAAGGCTATGGAGTGAAACAGATTTGCAGTAGCATACAGGAAGAAAGAAGGAATAAGAGAAGTGAACAAAGTAAAGAAAACAGCAGAAAAGGTCCATGTTAGGGTCAAATGAATGTGCTATAGGTGGCTGTGTGTGTGTGTGTGTGTGTGTGTGTGTGTGTGTGTGTGTGTGTGTGTGTGTGTGTGTGTGTGTGTGTGTGTGTGTTTCCGTGTCTTAATTAAAGAGCCAATTAGAATCTCAGTTTAACACACACACACATCACACACACACACACACACACACACACACACACACACACACACACACACACACACACACACACACACACACACAAATAAATGTGCTTTTACTTACACAGGTACACATTTCTTCAGAAATGAAAGCACTGTAACAGATTCCCTGTTCCACTAAGTAACGCATGCACGCACATACACACACGCATGCACGCACGCACGCACGCACGTATGCATGCACGCATGCACGCCTGCGTGCAAAGAAACTCAAGTGGTGAGGCCTAAATATCTAAATATGTGTCTCGTTTAAGTTCCTTTCAGCTGTGGTACATCCTGATGTCTGCTGCCAATAACCTGCAGAAACAGAAACAGAAACACACACGCACACACACACACACACACACACACACACACACACACACACACACTCTGCAGGGGCGTATGATGGGAGTTAACCTAAACACTACAACTCATCAGACACTAGCTTACACTATCAGACTACACAACACACGCAGAGAACAGAGATGCCAAACATACGATGTGTTCAGTTCTTCTCCCAAAACACATCTCTGCCTTTTCCTCCTGGTGTTTGTCTCTCCAGTCATCTGTGTTCATTTTAGAGAAAAATCAATGCAACACAACCAGAGATATTGTTTCTCCTGTTTTTAACCTGTTTTTTTTTTTCACATATGCGGTAGTACTCAAGACATATACTTTGATGTGACAAATCGGTGGAGTTCCCCTTAGAAGTCTCTAAAATATTCAAGTGAATGCTAAGAAACAGGTTGACATATTGACAGGTTAAGAAGTTTACATATTGTCATAGTAGTGTGGTATTGCATGTTAGACATATTGTTGAGGTTAATGGGCAGATATATTCACCAGATGTTCTCTAATAACTGCAGATGCTTCACTGCTTTTGAAAAATTAGCAGCATTCAAATAAGTGGTAAAAAAGACAGTGGCAGTAGAGAATTTAGCTGATCCATTTCATGCCAACGAAGCAAACTGAAGTGAATTGAAAGAGACAGAGAGGTACGAGATGGTAAGTTGGGACGTAAACAAGCGGCAGGCGGTGGAGACAGAGCGATCTGGCGGACGAGTCGGAGTGATCAGCATCTTCTCTCCCAGTGTCTGATAGACAGATAGGCAGACAGACAGACAGCAACCACTATTGTCTGTGGTCAAAACACTGATAACACTGCCCGTCTACACTCACTGATAAGACGGGAGGGGACAAGACAGGAATAGATAGAACAGAGTGAGGGACGAAATGAGAGAGAGCGACTGATTGAAAAGGCAGGTAAAGGAGGTAAGTGGAGACAGAAAGGAAGATGGAGAATAACATGGAGACAGTTACATAATTGGAAAGAAGAGGTTGTTGCTTACTCAAGTCTCATTGGAGTGTTGAGAGAGAGGAGAAGAGGGGGATTAGGTGATAGGATGTGGCAACTGAACCTGATCCAATCTTAGATGGTTTATCATCTGCTGTGGAAAGCTTTGGAACGCACATTCTATCTTGCTTTAGATAGCTCAAAGTCATTTTTAACCAATCACTAAAAGCTATTTTAGATTATTAAAAAACTGATGCCTTAAACAGTTAAACACACGTCGTTTTTTCCATCTCTGATGCTATTTTGATGTTAAATTTAATTTATTGTACCTCCAGAGGACAGCTCGCCAAATATGGACAGTTACATGCTCAAGATATGGTATTATTTTTTTTAGATTATTCAGCATCTGAGGAAATGTCAATTTTTTGTCAGTTGACAGAGAATAAAAAAGGGTAAAGTCTTCTTTCTTAAGCTGCCTTTGTGCAAGTTGTTCAACAAAAGCAGAAAATATACCAGAATGCACTGCAGCTGCAAGCAATGGTTTTCTTGGTTTGGCTTTAATTATCTCCCAGGTTGATCTGCATGTGACCGGGGCAGAGAAAGACATTTTTTTAAAGAGTATATAAAATCCTATCCTTTATACGGTATATTGTCACAGATATAAAAATGCAGCTGCAGTCCATTAAAACATTGGAACGGTTTCCAAATGCACAGTGTGGCAAAGGACAAGTTCACAGTGACAATCCTCTCTTAAAAGATAAAGACAACAGAGGATAATACATTACAGGAAACCATTGAAATAAAGCTGCAATGCAGGTGAGGTTTCCTTATTGCAGCGTTTTTCAGGAGATGTAGGATATCACAGAAAGAAGGAGAAGGAAACAGGTTGAAGAAAAAGGGTGTATAGACCAAAAACACCTCATCAAAACACACTGATAATCCCTACGGAGAATATCTATCAGATTCCATGACACTCCGGAGGTTCTTTGAACAGGAATGATGGATGTTGGAGATCCAGACGCTTATTCTACCGGTTCACTCACTTCAAGGTGATCCAGATGAGTGTGAGCTTAATGTCTAAAATGTAAAAATACAAGAAGTGAGAAGGTGTCTGGGGTTTCTTTGGTAAGAAAAATAAAGTCAAAGCCTCCCTTTTTTAACCGCCTCCCCAATCAAAGCTGTCAGAGACGCTTTAACAGGCCATCGTTCAGCGGTACGGACGGCTGCTAAAACACGGCGACGTGATTTATGAGGCTGTCCTGCTCATTCAAAGAGCCGGCTTAACTCTTGTGTTTTCTCTGGGACGGTGAGGCTGCGAGGGAGGCCTTCTGCTTTTCTTTGACACGCGTGTTCACACGGTCGCGAACAAAGAGCTTTATTCTCCGCTGATAGGTCGTGTGTGAGAGACCCGCCCTCCCTCCATCACTCACCCTCCCTCCCTCAATCCGTGATGAATATGTCTCTTTTTTTATACGTCAATCTAAGATATATGGGCAGATGAAAACAAAAACACACCACTGGATGAAACCTCTGCACACCAGTACACGGTACACACACACACACACACACACACACACACACACACACACACACACACACACCTCCTGCCTACATGCATTCACACTTACACCTAAAAGCACACAAAAAAAACATTTTTGCAAAACCCTCAATCCACACCCCCTCTCTGATTCTCACTCACACACACACACACACACACACACACACACACACACACACACACACACACACACACACACACACACACACTGATGTAGGTAGTTGCTGAAGTGTGCTGGGTGGTCCTGAAGGCCCAGAGGCCCCAGACGGAGCAGGGGACTAAATTACAGAGCATGACCCACCGCAGTGACACCAAACCTGGGATTAACACTTAGACTGAGTCCCAGGCCACCGGTAGCTCCGGGCTGTGGGAGCTGACCTCAACAGGTTCAGAGGTGACCACACACACACACACACACACACACACACACACACACACACACACACACACACACACACACACACGTTGAGTCCGGGCCCACCCAGGACTGAAATAATGAGGGGGTTTGGTCCGTCCAGCTGGATGGAGGAGAGAGGGGATTCTGGGTGGAGGTTGGACTGGAGAATTTGGCCCCGATCGGACAGAGTATCTTGTGTCTAGAAATATCCACATTGTGTCTACACATACACTTGAGGCAGATCACAGTCCACACCTGGCAGCGCAGTTCAGTCTCAACTGTGTTGCAAGAAGAACACTTGTCATTGAATCTTTCCTTTGAGCTCACATTTAAAACCGTGACCGCATTCGAACTACAAAAACAATGTGCGGACATTCAGCTAGAGAAGAGGACATCCACGACACAATTACACCGCAGAGTTCAAAAAGAGAAAGAAATGGATGATGCTAGTCGTGAAATAATCTAATTAAACGAGTCACATTTAGGAGTTGACTGTCTAAACTAGTCCCTTTTGATTGTTGTTTGGTTAACAGGAGTCCAAAACGACTGAGCTTATTCACACCGTACAGTAGGCCTCACAAAAAAATACATGTCACATTTCGTTATTTTTCCTCTTTTAAACACCAGTTTGGCTAAAACACAACTGTGTGTGTTCTAGCCCGACCAGGCTCCTCTCCTTAACCTGTCTCTCTTAGTTATGCTGTTATAGTTCTGGACTGCCGGGGGATTTCCTTCCTTTGACACACTGAGCTGCTCTCTCCTTTCCCTTTCCATTTGTGTGCATCCGTCCCAGAAATGCTTGTTTCTAACCTAGTTCTGGGGAGTTATGTTATGTTTTCTTTTCGCCCAGCATATTTCCTTGGATTAGGACGGTACGGCTATACCCTGCTACGCTGTGCGATGCCCTGCAGTGTCCTGATGTGTCCTGCTACAACCAGCTATGCCCTGCTGTGCCACGCTATGACATGAACTACTACTATTACCATATTTTAGTCACTGTTCCATTTTCTTTGTTGTGATTGTTATTGCAACTGTGCATCACATCCCCAACCGGCACCGTTAGACTCCGCCTACCAACAGCCTGGGTCCGACCGAGGTTTCTTCCTAAAAGGGGAGTTTTTCCTCGCCACTGCGCATGGTCGCACCATGTTTGCTCTTGGGGGAATTGTTTGGACATTATAAATCATAGAATGTGGACTAGACCTACTCTATCTGTAAAGTGTCTTGAGATAACTGTTTTAACTGTATGATTTGATACTATAAATAAAATTTAATTGTTTAACCCTTGTGTTGTCTTCCTGTCAAAAAGGAAAATGTACACTATTGTTGACGCTTTTTATTAATGTTTTTAACTTTTTCTCACGTTTTTGTCTCTTTTTTTAACACTTTTGAAGGTTTTTTCAATGTTTGTCACTTTTTTTGTCGTTTTGAACACTTTGTAACACTAACTTATTAACTTTGGTTTTACAGTTATCTTATTTTTAGGAAATTATACCTAATGTTTGAGTTAGAAAAGCAGAAATTAGGAATTATTTACACTAAAATTAATATAGGAAAACGGGTCAATTTGACCCGAGGACAACATGAGGGTTAAAGTTGAAGAATAAATGTCTCCCTAAAATATTCTCAAAGGATTTATTACCTTTTATGACTTTCCCTGTCTGGAATACAATGATCCAAATTCTTATATGATACTGAAAATAAAGTCAGTAAAAAGGAAAAGTGGGTAAGAATCTTGATGTTTTATATTACTGAAACATTTTCTCTTATCAAACTACACTGGGACAGCTGGAAACATCTGGACATGACATCACATTGCCTGCATGCAGAGGTCAAGCCAGGTGAAAGGAAAGTTGGAGGTGGAAAAGAAGGATATAGGTCTCTAAACGCACACATGCACATGCACAGACACACACACACACACACACACACACACACCTCATAAACAGGGCTGATACAGCTGTTTGGAAGTGTGGTCAGTGTCAAAGTTCAAACAGATACACTGACACCACACACTCATGCCCTAAAGCAAGGAGCGCACACACACACACACACACACACACACACACACTCAGTCCTGATGCAAACAAACTCAGACAACCTCCCAAAGACACTTTGCGCACACACACACACACACAATGTTAGCAAGCGTGTATTAATAGAATGTGATGTGACTTAACCCAAAGGGCCCGTTTTACCAGAACAGCTGCGAGTGCAAAGTGTGTGTGTGTGTGTGTGTGTGTGTGTGTGTGTGTGTGTGTGTGTGTGTGTTTGCTTTAAACCAGCCAAAAGCCAAAATATATATGAACTCTGTTGGCCCGTCGAAGAGTTCAATGGTGCAAGAAAATACACTGACACGCCTGCCACACACACATTTTCTCACATACGGGCTCTCAGCTACTTGAGTTAAAACTCACTGCATGCTCTACTTTCTACTACACAACAATAAACTGTAATCTGATTTTATCTAATGTATTAAAACATATCAAAGCATGTAGAGCTTTGCAGCAAAGTCAAACATCTGCATCTGTCGCTGACAGGAATAACTCGCTGCAATTCATATGCTTCATAACAGCAATTCCTGTCTCAAGTTCTCATAAGGAAAGTCAAGATGCAAATCTTTTGGTCTCTGAATGCTGGCCAATAAAATTATATTTGTAATGCCGCACAGTGCCCTCCTATGCCATGAACTACTACAAAGAACTACTACAAACTACTATTTTTCGTGATTGTTATTGCCACTCTTCATTTGAACCCCAACCGGTCGTCAGATACCGCCTACCAAGAGCCTGGGTCTTGGTCTGGGTCTGGGTCTGTCCCAGGTTTCTGCCTAAAAGGACGTTTTTCCTCGCCACTGTCGTACTGTTGCTTGCTCTGGAGGGAACTACTAAAACTGTTGGGTCCTTGTAAAATATGGAGTGTAGTCTAGACCTACTCTATCTGTAAAGTGTCTCAAGATAACACTTGTTATGAATTGATACTATAAATAAAATTGAATTGAATATTTTAACATTTTCTTTTCAAAGCTGTGTCAGCAGTTTTTACATAACAGAGACCTTCCATTCAAGGTTGGGCTGGTAACTAATTCCCAAATACATTTTTATTATCAACTCAGAGACTGAATATTTCCTTAAGGAATCTATTGGCTTATGTCAGAAAATAAATTACATCAAAATGTCCTGGAGCCTAAAGTGATGTCACCAATGTTTAACCTGACAAAGAAAAGCAGCATATCCCCACAATTTATTAAGTTATTAGTTGTTAGCTGCCGCATGAGGAACCTATGATGGGGAAAGTAGCATAATGAGTAGTGTCGAGACTCATAAAATAAACTTATATGACTTATAAACTCAACAGATGCTTGTGGTTTGAGACATAAACAACAAAAATGTGTTTTGGCCATGACGAGGAAGCTACAGCACTCTCGGTGTGTGCTGATAGGCTGCCGTTAGTCTTTGAAATCTTGTTTTTTCAAATGCTTTGAAAAGCCAGCGATCACAGAAGAAGCCGCAAAATGTTGCTGCCTGCTGCCCGATTACCACTGAACCAGTGTTGGTTATTAAATTCAATTGACGGCTGCGGGGAACTTAAAAAAAAGAAGCATTTCCTCACAATCTACGGAATGTGGCTTAAATGATTATGCAATTATCAAAAAAGTATTTATTTTCATTGAGTAATTGTGATACCAACTTTAAAATTCAAGTTGTGTAGCAATGTATTTATTTTGTACTGTTCCAGTATTTTACCAGGTCAAGACTTGAGCACTAAATCTACAAAAATCTACAGCACTCTCCATAAGTACACGTACAGTGTAGGTAGCTTGATTTTCAACATAATATCCTTGTTTATTTCATCTATTCTATACTGTGATGCTTGTTGTTTACAAGTGAAACAACAACTTATGGAAGTTAAGTAAATTTGTATGGATGCAACAATGTATTACAGGTCTCACTGTTAACAGGTGACACCTGACACCTGAGTAGTGACAGACAGTATAGAATATTCCCGGTGACGATAAAGTTATTACGTGTTGTGGGAAAAGACTTTTATCAGTAAGTTATCAGTAATTATTAAAACTTTGTTTTTCTTGAAGTGGAGAGAGCAGTCTGGAGTCATATCCAACTGTGAATATTCATGCTGGAAATACATGAAGATACCTGATGACACAACTCATCAAGACTTTAGGACTTGATGATCTGTGAGTCGGATTCATTTCTACACACAGTAACCCACACGGTGAAGATAACGCCTGTCCTGTCTGATCATAAAAATATCTTCAGGGTTATTTTCAGACTTTTTTTTCTTCATATGTGCTGTATGTTACCAATGTGTATGTGGTCTGTGGTGTGGTGTGTAAGAATGTGTGTGTGTGAGCATATATGTGTGTGGGGCCAGTGTTTAGTCTGAAGCCATATTTAGTCTCTCTGGTCCTAAGAGGAGGCCTATAATCACACAGAACCTTTCTCTCTACTCATTACACACACACACACACACACACACACACACACACACACACACACACACACACACACACACACACACACACACACACACACACACAGTGGCCTGTCATTAACAGTTGACACTAACCTCCCAGGCTGCGCACGTGCACAACACACACACACACACACACACACACACACACACGGTTGTTGCATGACTACACACTACTGTACTGTGTGCACATTTTGATGGATGTGTACATCTGTAAAGATGAACATATGTGTAAGAAAAGTAAATGTGCACATGATCATGCACGCACACACTCGACCGACTCACTCACGCAGAGCCAGATGTGAGTCCAGCTGTGTGTTCTGTTCTGCTCCGGGGATCAGATTTATTCGGGATGTTCCGTCTCCCATATTATTTACTTTTGACTTTCAATTCAATATGACGCACAACAAGAGCCTCAGGGGTGTTTTCCTTATCATGACTAAAAGATGAATGACAGGTTCATCCTCAAACTCCGTTACTATCACCGTCTCTGCAGCCAGCTACGTTTACAGATCTGGACCAGGTCTGTAGAACCTTTTGTTTTAAAAACTTTATTAAAAATCATTTTAACTGTACAAAATGTAAGATCTGGACACTTTCATAATCATAAACTCTTAATAAAAACAAATTAATTCATGTTTTAAAGCTATAGTGCGTAGTTTCTGTCATCCCCATGAAGAATTCTAAGCAATGACAACACCACTGTTGTTGCATCCACAGGACACAAGCCTTCTGTAAGCGCGCACCACCCCCACCCCTCCTCCATGCCGTTACTTGTAGTCAAGGAGGACAGGGAGGATTTGAACTTGAGTTTCTGTGTGCGCAAGTCGCTGGCCGCCACAATCTTCTGAACATATTGAGATACACAGAGAGAGATGTGTGGCGCTGATAGTCTTAATTAGCTTTATAGTAGATCATTTGGAAATGACTTGAATGTAACGGACTTAGATTTCTATAAAAAAAGGCCTTCAGCAGAAGGCTTCTCTGGAGGTGCGGTGTTAGTTTGTCATCAGTGTGTTTTTTGTTTGCAGCAAATAATGGTGTGAGAAATGAGAATAACAATATGTAATGTTGAGAACGCCACGTCCTGTAAAATCCCAGACATTAAAAACAGACTGAGTCATCATAAGGAAGCTATGACCCTTTTGATGGCTGCTCAGCAGGCTGCTGTGAGTCTTTGTAATCTAGTCAAATGGCTTTGAAAAAGCTAATAATCAGAGAAGATGCAACAAACATGAAAAGGATTTTGTTTATGAAATTGCTATATTCCTAACCTAATAAAAGAATGCAGAAAAGTGCACTTATTATTACGTGTTATTCTGACAGTTTTTAAATTGCATTTAAATGTCCTTTTGTAGTGTGTTTCTTTTGCACTTGGTCTAAATGCCTTTATGTAAAGCACTTGTTGCTGAAATGTTTGATATAAATGAACTTGCCCTGCCTAAAGATGTTCTCAGGCTCCGTATGAGTCCACTTCTAATTAACAAAGACAAAACAATATCAGTTGCCATGAGAAACATGATTTATTTTAAATTAATTAAAGGATTATACCATTAAAGTGTTTAATGCCACATCTGGATGCCACAAATATCAACATTATGGCTGCGGTGGCTGTGGTATTACATCACAGGACTGTCATAAACTTATCATGCACATAAGGAGCAGCACTAACAGTGAATACATGTCTGGTAGCGCCATAGCCTCCCACTGAGTCTCCTCCCAGCTCCTCTATATGGTGGGAACAGTTAAATGAACATAAACTGAGTGTGTTTGTTTAACCTTTCCTTTTTCCTGTAGCCCTGTGTCTTAAGGAAATTCAACAACTTTTGCTAAAACATAAAAATATATTTCATGTGGAGAAAACTGCTGTCTAAACATTTATCACATAACCCTGACCCTATAAGTCCAGATCCCAGTTGTCTGCCTCGAGCAGAGACAAACAAGACATCCCTACATGGTTGTTGTTTTTTGTTATTGTAGTGACATATAAGGTGTAATTCCCTAAAACATATCTTTGCAAAAAAAAAAAAAAAAACAGGACTAAAAAATTTGTAAAATGAAATGTAATTTTCCAAACCTGGTTAGCATTACACAGCTAATGTGTGGCTGAATTCATTACTTTCATTGCTTTACAATCAATCAATTAATTAAGACTGGATAGGACAGTAAGAAAAGACAAGGTTGTTTCCTGACTCTGTGTGTGTAAATCTGCTTGTGGTCTAATTGACAAACAAAAACCAAAGAGATCCTGACTACAAATTAGACACACACACACACACACACACACACACACACACAATATTTGTGCAATTAAGAAAATTAACTGCTGCAACATTATGCTGCTGATACTACTAATCATACTTAAATGCCCACAAATTCATTGCTGCTGAAAATGACATTCCATTACTTTTCTATTCTGAATTAAGAAAAGCTCCTGAAGTAAAGAGAATGGTTTTCTTTTGACAAAGAAAGACAAGAAGCTTTTTTCCCCAGACTGAAACACAAACACGTTTTCCCTTGCTTACCTACACACAACCAGTACACACTCAGTGTCCCTACAGTCCAACATTAAACCACACACTTCCACACGCATCCAGACCAAAGATACCTGAGAAGCCAGACAGACACACACACACACACACACACACACACACACACACACACACACACACACACACACACACACACACACACACACAGAGCCAGGTCTGAGGTGATGGTTTTGGTTGTGGTCCCAGTGAAAACGACACTAATTTGGAGGTAAGGAGCTTTGGCAAGTTGAGTCAAAATTCCATACACTTACAACTGTAGAAGCAGAGAGCTAATCAAAAGCTAACAATGCTAATGTAAAGTAAATGAGGTCAATGCTATGCTGATGCTAACACACTGAAAACATAGCTTTACACATTATCAGTCAATATTCTCTTAGATCTAAGAGCCGATCAAACACACTGGTGGCTTTGTAATGTGAATTCCATACACACTTACCTAAACATACACATGCGTACACACACACACTCCAAAAACCACACTAAATAAGTTGTACCCACAAACACACCCTTGGCAGCAGTGAGTGTGTGCCTGTGTGTGTGTGTGTGTGTGTGTGTGTGTGTGTGTGTGTGTGTGTGTGTGTGTGTGTGTGTGTGTGTGTGTGTGTGTGTGTGTGTGTGTGTGTGTGTGAGAGAGAGTTGCCCCCGCCAAGCCTGTTTGCTTTTCTCTCAATGGTCTCCTTTGAAGGACATAGGGGAGGAAGTGAAAGAGAGAGAGGTGTAAGTGAATGAGGTGGAGAAAGAGGGGAAAAATGAAGAGAACTCTGGGAATTCACTGCAACAAGATAAATATCCCCAGCATGGCATCGCAAGGCCGCCACTCTCTCTCTCTCTCTCTCTCACAGACCCACACACACAGATTACAGAGTAAACGTGTAATCTTATAAACTGGCCATTGTTTGTGAGGTGGAAGCAACAAACGCACACGCACAACATGCAGAGACAGACATGCTGAGTTTGGAGAAAGTGAAGTGGTGGAGGTGATCAGTCATGTAAGGTAGCTATATATATATATATACACTCACCGGCCACTTTATTAGGTACCCCATGCTAGTAATGGGTTGGACCCCCTTTTGCCTTCAGAACTGCCTCAATTCTTCGTGGCATAGATTCAACAAGGTGCTGGAAGCATTCCTCAGGGAGTTTGGTCCATATTGACATGATGGCATCACACAGTTGCCGCAGATTTGTCGGCTGCACATCCATGATGCGAATCTCCCGTTCCACCACATCCCAAAGATGCTCTATTGGATTGAGATCTGGTGACTGTGGAGGCCATTTGAGTACAGCGAACTCATTGTCATGTTCAAGAAACCAGTCTGTGATGATTCCAGCTTTATGACATGGCGCATTATCCTGCTGAAAGTAGCCATCAGAAGTTGGGTACATTATGGTCATAAAGGGATGGACATGGTCAGCAACAATACTCAGGTAGGCTGTGGCGTTGCAACGATGCTCAATTGGTACCAAGGGGCCCAAAGAGTGCCAAGAAAATATTCCCACACCATGACACCACCACCACCAGCCTGAACCGTTGATACAAGGCAGGATGGATCCATGCTTTCATGTTGTAGACGCCAAATTCTGACCCTACCATCCGACTGTCGCAGCAGAAATCGAGACTCATCAGACCAGGCAACGTTTTCCAATCTTCTATTGTCCAATTTCGATGAGCTTGTGCAAATTGTAGTCTCAGTTTCCTGTTCTGAGCTGAAAGGAGTGGCACCGATGTGGTCTTCTGCTGTTGTAGCCCATCTGCCTCAAAGTTCGACGTACTGTGCGTTCAGAGATGCTCTTCTGCCCACCTTGGTTGTAACGGGTGGTTATTTGAGTCACTGTTGCCCTTCTATCAGCTCGAACCAGTCTGGCCATTCTCCTCTGACCTCTGGCATCAACAAGGCATTTCCGCCCACAGAACTGCCGCTCACTGGATGTTTTTTCTTTTCGGACCATTCTCTGTAAACCCTAGAGATGGTTGTGCGTGAAAATCCCAGTAGATTAGCAGTTTCTGAAATACTCAGACCAGCCCTTCTGGCACCAACAATCATGCCACGTTCAAAGTCACTCAAATCACCTTTCTTCCCCATACTGATGCTCGGTTTGAACTGCAGGAGATTCTCTTGACCATGTCTACATGCCTAAATGCACTGAGTTGCCGCCATGTGATTGGCTGCTTAGAAATTAATTGTTAACGAGCAGTTGGACAGGTGTACCTAATAAAGTGGCCGGTGAGTGTATATATATATATATATATATATATATATATATATATATAACATATCGATATTATATCGATATTGTGATATGAGGCTAGACATTGTCTAAGATTTTGGATATCATAATATGGCATAAGTGTTGTCTTTTCCTGGTTTTAAATACTGCATTACAGTAAAGTTATGTCATTTTCTGAACCTACCAGACTGTTATTATATCCACATTACTGATGATTATTTATCAAAAATCTCATTGTGTAAATATTTTGTAAAAGCACCAATAGTCAACACTACAATATCTTTGCTGTATCAATATTGAGGTATTTTGTCAAAAATATCGTGATATTTGATTTTCTCTATATCGCCCAGCCCTAATGTAGGGTCATACACACTAATGTACACTCACACATAATTAACATACGTGAATTTCAATTCAATTTTATTTATAGTATCAATTCATGACAAGAGTTATCTCAAGACACTTTATAGATAGAGTAGGTCTAGACCACATTCTATAATTTACAAGGACGGTTCTAGATAAATAGTAGCCTGTTTGGTTCAATTCTGACGCCAACAAATCTAATATCAAACCTTTAATCTCTTCAGACTCTTTTTTTCATACGTGCAAAAACAATGCGGGAAACATTTCTTCAGGGGATCAAAATGACAAACATCTCACATGGTAAAATATATGATCTGTAGCAAATGAACATTAAGTGGCTTTAATGAAACTTTTGGCTGCTCTCTGGGAGATGTGACCCTTTGCTGGTGTCTGTACCCTTGTAATGGAAATAGGAAGACGAGTGATAGCAAAAAAAGAGGAGTGTAGTAGGACTTGCTGTAGATTTATCAGAGACAGTCCGCCTCTCATGGGCAGTTGTACTTGATGGAGATTTTTTTCCATCACTTCCTCACTTGGCACTTTCACATATCTGTGACATAACAGACTGAGAATCTTCACCGATTGTATTTTGCATAATGCTGATGAAAAGGCATCAATAATGAGTGCTTTTTTTTTTTTAAACATATCTGCACATAACAAAAAGCAGGACCCATTACCACATGACTTAAAAAAAAAAGTGTGCTTGGAAAATTCTCATTTGAGTAAAGCGGCTTTACATTTGACTGTATCTGCCACTCAAAACAAAAACAAACACACGCACACAAACGTTTTCCAGCCTGTGCCCAAAATCCATTAGCCACAGCTCTAAATGCAGATCTGTTTATATTGTTCCACTGTATTACAGACTGCCAACTTGTCCCATTGTGCACATGGTTTCCATACATACAGACCACGACACGCTCCATACAGCTATATTTACAGCTGATTAAATAATGGAATAACACGCACACACTGGGGTCATTGTTGAAACGGCATTTCTTTAACGAACAGGAATTTATTCATCAAAAATCAGATGCATGTGGCATGTGTGTGTATACACGTGTATACATGCTATTGTGTAATCGTATTCTCTGGGGTGTGTCCTCTACAGAGCTGTAGTCAGAGTCCTGCTGGTTTAAAACAAAGAGGGAATAGTCTGAGCTGACCTGGGATCAGAATGGAGCATGGATTCTGCTTTCCTCAATGTGTTTTTTGTTGTTTTTTTTTTAACACAAATGGGACAGACTTTTCTAAGAGTACCCGTAAACCTACTACAAACCTTGATTACCTTTGTCAATGCATTTTAGATGTTTTAGATGGAGAGATGAGTACCAACAGATTATTTGCAATGTTACGCCTACTTAATGTTAAGTCACCTTAACACTTTCTTAATCTAATCCTCTTCACTTCATCTGTTAGTTGTTGTTTTTTTCACACTGGCTTTTTCCCTTTCATCGGTACTTGATACCTTTAACATATCAACCAAAATAATCCAGTGCAGAATAGTATAGAAACTTCTTAAAATGATATCTACAATAAATCCATTTTGTTCCCAAAAAAAAAAACTATTGTTATGGTTTTGCTAGCAGCCAATCTTCGCAAACCTTCGTCGATTTAATGAAACACAAGATTGGCCCTGCAGCAGCTACAACCTGTACAGTCTGTGAAGCGGAGTTGGCAGTTCAGCGTGCCGAGATGCTTCAATTAACATGATGGGTATCAAATAACGTGTAAAAAGTATCAAATTAGGTACTCTATATCGGTATCACAATAAGGATAGCTGGTTTTGGAATCATCTTCTTTTTTATTTTATTTTTAAACAATACCCAGCCCTAGTCTTCTGTTATAGTCACTTTAGTATATATTTGAATATTTTAGATGATCACTTTTTGGGGCATTTAAAGCCCTCATTATAAACAGTGGAGACACAAATTGGGCCAAACTCAAAGCGAGGACGTTGTAGTTAATGGTCGCATTTAGTTTTTCTTTATTTTTATGTGTTCTTTACTAGCTGCTTATTTAATTTTAATCTTAACTTTAATTTTAAAATACACACTGAAAAGCCTCCTTTAATGCATTAACTCCCCTTTTCACTCCAGTTACTACCACTAGTGCAGACCAGAGCGTGGCAAATGGACGTTTTCAATCACCACTTCACTGTGGTCTTTTGACTCATAACGTCATTGAAAGTGTACGAGTTTCCAGAGTGTGGTTCGGCACGGCCGGCAGCATCAAACTACACATGTTGTCTTGTGAGCTGCAAAGTTGATTTCATTTACTCTATGGCCAAACAAAAGCTTCCCACGACCAAAGCAGAATGCAAACAGCACCCTGTTGCGGTTTTGTATGTTACAGTGAAAACTTCTGTGCCAGAGAAACCAGTCGGGGAGATTTGAAACCACAACACAAAGAGAAAGAAGACCTATGACACCAAGAAGAATGAAGTGAGATCCAGGCCTCAACCGTGGTCTTTACCAGGGCAGTTCACGATGATGGTCGAGCCACAAGTTTCCCAGGTCAGGGGTGTAATATTAGGCCTGGACTGTTGGCACTGAACTATCAGACTGTTTAATTAAAGCTGCAGGGAAAAACAGCCTCTAGTCTATAATCTCTGCTTGTCTAATCTCCTCCCAGCATGACAGCCTTCCAACATGGATGAGTTATTAAATCTCTGCTTGGTGCCCAGCAACAGGACACAACGAGAAATGATGTGGTAAGCATGGTGGGAAACTCTGTCTTAATATATTCACTGGTTAAAACTCGGCTTTGAATATTTTGGCAGGACAAGCGATAACTGGAGCACAGCAGGAGCACACAGATGAGTACTGAAGGAAATCAAGTTTTACTTAATTGTTCTTTTTTCTGCTTTTCCGCTGCTCTTTACATTTAGCAGTTCACTCAATGTCTACACACATAGTTTCATTAATTCACCTCCGTTTTATCCTGTTTTGAATTAGTCCTTGTGTTGTGTCATGTGATTGTTTCCTCCTGTGCTTTATTTCTTCCACTGATCTATTTTTTTGCATACTTAAATTTTGTATACTTAAACTGCTTCTTTATGTCCTTGATTTGTCTCTGATTTTCCTTTAAATAATTTCATAAACAGTACAGTATTTTTTATCCCACTTACACTCTCTTTCCTTGTCCTCACTGTCCTTTGTTTCTATTGCCTTTGCCTTCGCTTTCGTCTGTCCTCTGCGGTGTGATCAAGAGCTCGGAGCTCTGTCATTTGCAGGGCAGACAGCAGTCACATGAAAGCAGATCAATAGGAAACAAAACAGACAAAAGTCAAATTTGTTCTATGATTCTTTCAGCTGTGGGATCAGAAGACAGGAAGGAAAAGAAAACAAGGAGGGGCACGTTTACGACTCTCCCTCCATCTGCCTGATTCAGATCTTTCTTTTCATATTACTTCTTTCTACATTTCTCTATCTTAAAATTATCATTTCTATTGCTTTCATCTCTGTGAATCCCCTCTTTCTGCTTCACATAATTTTTTTTGCATCATCTCTTTGAATCACAACCCTTATTTCTTGTGATACAAAGAGAGGTAGACACATCTTTGTATTTCCATCGCTTCTCTTTTTTTTGCATCATCTGCCCTGCATCATAAACAGAGATGCATTGTCTTTCCATCCCTTTCTTCCATTTTTTTCAGCCTTTGTATTTGTCTTCTTAGTATATCCATCTGTCTCTGTCGTATTTCACTTCTCTCCTCTCTAACTCCATCACCCCATGTCCTCATCTTTCTGCCTTTCCGCATGCTTTCATATTTGGATTGTCCCAAATTCTCTTTCTTTGTATTTCTATGTCTGTCTTCTCTTTGTTTCACTTCAATCAGTCTATGTCTTCCATCTTCCTCTTCACTTCGCCCTCTGATCCCCTCCCACACCGACCACATCCATATGTTAATGATAAAGCCTCCTCTAGCTCCACCACATCTATGAGGGAATCCTCTGGCAGGTCATCGATGTCTGTCTGATAAAGAACAGTACAGATGCTTCATGCTTCTTTTCTTTCTCCCTCTGTGATTGTTTTTACACGACTTTCGTACTACGGCTTATGTCTTGTCCAAAAAATCTGGCCTGACCCTCCTGAAACCGATGTGGATTGTGTGCTATCTAGCCCGCAACCGCTGTGGCATTTAATGAGCCTGAACCTGATTAAAATCTGGAGAAGATAAATAAAAAGAAACTGATCCTGATCAAGCCTGAGGGAATTGAGGAGAAATTAGAGCCAGACTCGGCTGAAACCCGTCTGGTGTTCAGGGCGGGGCTGATTCGCTTTGGGCTGTCAACCAAAGCTCTATCCTCGATCCTACTGATATTAAAAGGTTTAGCAAAGCTTAATCTGAAACAGTTTACTTGAAACAGACTTTTGACCTAATGCTACCTGGAATTGAATGGAGGACCAATTTCAATCCAAAATAATGAAATATGGCTTTTAACACTGGCCGATTTTCATTTGCACATGTTTTGCTCACCACAAAAAAGTTAAGTGAAGCAGAAAAAGAGATTCAAAGAAAAATGGGAAACTCAAAGACAATACATTAAAATGCTATTATATTTTCAGATTGTTCTACTAACCTCATGCCGGTTAAATGAATGAGTGGAGAAACCATGGTAGAAAGAGAAAAAATAAAAATAAAAAATCGGATGTAACCTTTTTAAAGAATTTAGTGGTACTATTCAAAACTACAACTACTCTCCCCACTCTCCCACACACACACACACACACACACACACACACACACACACACACACACCATTGAGTGTCAGTCAGCTGAATGAAAGACAGCCATTCAGCGATAAGACAGACAGTCACATAAACAGACTGTCTGAGAGAAAACAAACCAGACCACCGACACTCCTCTGTGCTCCATTCAGCCTCTAGAGGGGTCTCAGTGTGTATGTGTGTGTGTGAGAGAGAGAGAGAGAGAGAGAGAGAGAGAGAGAGAGAGCGCAGTGATGGGTGTAAATGTGTGTGTACCTGGGGTGAAACATCTCCTGGGGGAAGTAAATGATTGAGAGAGCGAGAGAGAGAGAGCAGGAGAGGGGGGATGTTTCCCGGCTCCCGTCGGTCCTTTAATCTGATACACAAACACGCAGAGCACCTAAGAGCCTGCCATTCACACCTGACACACACACACACACACACACACACACACACACACACACTCTCACTCTCTACATGAAAACACACTTGTTAATGTGAAAACACACCACCAGTCAACTGTGACAAGAGTATATGCGCAGACACAAGCAGCGGGCTGCTCATCTTAAGATATACACACTTTCAGAACCAGGATCTATGCACTTTAGGTGTGAAAAGTTACAACATCAATGCCAATACTATACCTTAATGTTGGCACCAAAATGATACTTTTTTTCAATACCGTACTTTGAGTTTCACTCTTTTCTATTGAACAAACTAAGATGAACTACTTTTGTTCATCAGTGTCTGTCTGTTTGATACCCAGCCACAGTGCACTCGCCCTAATCTTCATGGGTCATTAAGTTCCTAGTAACCTACAGATCTGGGACCTAAATTGGATCGGGTCCAAATTATAATCAGCGTTCAGGTAGGGTTTTGTTGGATTGATGCAGGTCTGTGTGTCATGTCATGTGCGGATCCAACCGGATTCTCTCTCATCT
The DNA here is from genome assembly GCA_013375575.1 of Percina caprodes. NCBI lineage: Eukaryota > Metazoa > Chordata > Actinopteri > Perciformes > Percidae > Percina > Percina caprodes. Next base: position 1,235,105 of record JABXJD010000127.1, on the reverse strand, counting down.
CTCTCAATATGTGCTTTGTCATAATCATTACAGTGTTGTATTTGTTATTTTGTGAAGCACTAGTCTGCTGCAGATACTGGTGTTCTCTCCCTCTTTCTCTTTGGGTATCCTTGCTTTTCCAGTTATCCTCGGCTTTATTCTGACTGGCCACGGATAAGGGCTCTTTTGCTGAAAATATATTTCTGCACGTCAGGTTTGAGTAGGTTTTCAATGAGTCTGTTTTGGATTTGGTCCAAATGTTTGGACCTCTCTAGTGCACATGCAAACACAGGAAAAAAATAAATCATTGCAGACATAATCTGCTAAAATGCTTGCACATATATACACAAACATACAGTATTTAAACACTGATGTCCACACAGTCTGCATGCACGCAGACACATGCCATCACACACGTGTAACACAAAATATACTAAATTATGATTATACACATTGATGAACACACAGTCATGAATGTGAAAACACGGAGTATACACACATGCTTGAAATGCACACTTCCTTATGCACTCTTAGATACACATACATAGACACAAGGAGTGAGAGGCCTAACTGTTAATGGTGGTGGTCCTGCGCTCCACAGTGGGATCTGTGTTTAGCCATGTTTAGAGCTCCATTTGGGACCAGATAAATCAAGCTGCTGTCTACCAGAAGCCTCCATTAGGGGCCCTGCGAGGCCCCTGGACGGCCTGTCAGTCACCCCGTCAGTCAGCAAGCGGCCCTCTTCCAACGTTTGAACTCATAATTACAGGGAGACTTGGCCCGGTCCAGCTCCCAAGGCCCCCCGCCCGCCAATTCCCAGACGTCAATGCTAGCTAGCCCAACGCTAACACTAATACCAACAAACGACGGACGTTTCACCTCCAGAGGAAACAGCGCCAGGGAAAATATTTATTGAAAACCTCCTTCCCTTTGTTCTGCGTCCTTTAGCCTCTCTTCACCCATTTCCACAGACTCATTTCTTTGACAGACAGTCCTGGAGTTCCCCCCTTTGAATTTAGAGAGGCTAGTTAGCCGTGGAGCACTAACGCCAAGCTAACCTCTGGCTGCCACAGATTAATCAAACACCAGTTAGAGGGGAGAGTGTAAAACACAGGGGCTGCGATGACTGATGCCTTTTTAAGCAGTGACAGGGGGAGGGCGGTGGAGGTGAAAAACACCTCCGACCTGGACAGAAGACAGGAAAACTCAGCTGCAAATCAACGCCAATGATTCAAACAAACTGATGAATTTTTGTCTATAGCTGGTTTGTCTTCTCTACCAGTCCTGTAACACACAATCATTCATGTGTCTTACTCTATTCCCAAACTCATCAATCATATTTAGCTGGTCAAACGGTTCAAACATAGGGTGTATTTTGGAATCCAGCCACCGTGGTCGGCAGATGAAAAAATTCCCTGCGCTTACACGTACACACATATGAAGTTAGACGTGGCTCGCTAGCTCTCAGGAATTCATGAATAAAATATATGCTCGTAAAGGCAGCATGAACAATGGAAATATTATCCGCGGCTGCATAAATGCACAGCCGACCTCAGAGTATTCTCACAGGGAGCTTGTTTCTCTTATCTCTGACGGCTCGTCGGCGATTGCCGGCCGCTGCATGTGGAGACACACACCGCTAACGAGGGGGAAATCCACCCCCACCCCCCAATCACCTAAGATTGATGCAGAAAATGTACCCAGCAGACATTCCTCCGGGCCGAAATGAAAGAGAGGCCTGGTTCACCAGCATTCCTGATTGGCCACACATTCCGTTACCTTTCTGACAGTGTGATTGCTGGCATGGAGCCATTGCTTCATGAGGTAAACACCCACAAAATGTTTCCTTTTTTTATAACCTATGAGCTGACCAGGAACTCATTAAAACTGCCTGATATTGATTGGAAAGAAACATTACGGTTGGGGAAGAAGGAACATTGTCCTAGCTTCTTACATCAAGACTACTGAACTACCTCTGAGCAAGATGTTCAACGTGAAACCAATAAAGACAAGAAGCTAAAAGGTGCACTTGTTTGTAATTGAGTAACTGTTAAATGCTTTCCATTCCATCCATCTCCTTGTCAAGAGAAAGAAAAAGCAAGCAATTAGGAACCAAAGAAACTGCTTGACTTGGAAGATGATAAAAACTCAAATAAGAAAAAAAAATAAACAAGAAAAATGAATGAATAGTTAGCAAGGAAGAAAACCTTCTGGGAAAGCCAGAAAACAAAAAAACAACACAAAAAGTGATAGAAATGAAAAGCAAATTTACATGATGACAGATGAAAGCTGAAAAACGGTTCCGTAAATCATCAAATTTAAAGCAAATTTGATGTTAGGATTATCCAACTCCCATGTCAACCTTCTTAAAATGAGGATGTGATGTATCCTCATGAAATCCCTCCTGTTACAGATAACAAACTGCTGAGCTGGCCCCGGCCTCAGCAGGACGACTCCTAATACTGATATGAATTATTAATTTGACGCATTCATCACTGTTCCGACCAGCCGTCGATAGCCTCCATTATGGCGGGTGTGTATATATTACAGAGTGTATAGTGTGTCAGAAACTTCCCGCATACGAGCCACTCGATGTCGGGAAGAGAGGAAGACGAAGAGAAACAGAGAGAGAGACAGAGCGAAAGAACGGGTGATGGACAGGAGTGACAGCAAAAAGCATTAGCTCGAGGAGGCAGAATCATGATATCAGAGCTCTTTCATGTGTGTGAAAGAGCTAGAATAGCATTTTGGCAGGTAATTCACACTGCACATCGGGAGTCAGGAAACACAAAGTTTGAAGAGGTTAAACAAAGATTTATAGTAAAAAATTTCATAATGCAGCAATTTATACTGAAATACTTTAGGTATGAGGGTTATCATTCATTGTGCATTAGGGTCCAAAACGTTGCTCTGTGCATTCATCTGCCAAACGCCACTCTAAAGGGTCCATATCTTTACTGTCTGTTGCTATTTTTGGCATCTGCCCTCTTCCTAGACTATATTCACGACATTCCACTTCCAGGATTGCCCCGGTGCCGCCAGAAATACCGCTGGATGTCACTCTTTTTGGCCAGCCAGACCATCCTCCGCGGCGCTGTGGAGGAAGGTCTGGCAATGAGAAACCTTCCTCCTCTGGCAGGCTCTTAGTATTTGGTAAGACTCGCCCTCTCGAGATTGCACTCAAACAAAATGATAAATTGTTGTGTATAGCCACAGAGAGTTCTCAATTTTGATTGGTTGGCAGGTGTTCATTGTTGTCTTGTTAAGAACAGTATAACCAGACTTTCTAAAATGAAAAGTCCAGTAACAAACTGTAGGTAACAGCAACTGTAACCCCATCTAGACTGCAAACGTCATGTCAGCGTTGTGCTCGCCTAACGGCAGTGTTCACGCAACACTGAGGCGACTGTCTCAACCGGTCTGAGCATTTCAAGGCGTCGCGCAGCAGAGGAGCAGCCAAACTTTATTTATAAAACTTCAAAGAAAAGTTTATTTATATACCACTTTTCAAAAGGCTTTAAGGATAATGACAAAAGTTTAATAATTAAAATGATAAAATAATGATAAATTTGTAGTAAATTGTAGTAAAGTAGTAGTGTTTTATTGGGCATCAACATCACATTTATGCACGGGTAACAAATGCCTATTGCATGTTACATTAAAAACACAATTTGAGTGTTTGAATTTGAATTTTGTTAGTAATTGTACTTTTATTTGGTAGTAATATGTACATATGTCATATTTTCATATAATTATACTGTTATTTCATATTTCATACAGTATTTCCTAAGTTACTAGGTATCCAAGGTAACATTCAAGCTATAAAGCTTCCATCACTGGGGGAACAAGTCAGACTGGGCTTGTATCCCTCATGAGAGTGTGTACTGTAATATAAATTGATGAAACCTGTAAATATTAATATATACTTTAAATGAGAGTACATTAAGATAAAGTATGTCTGCGTAAACATCCATATGTGTAAATAGTATGTTTGTGTGTATTGTGAATATATTTTAACATTAGAATTATTTTGCTCTTGTACCGTTGATCAATTGTCAGTTAGTAGTAGTTTCATAGTTATTTTTAATAGTTTTTGAGCGTGGCAACAGAATTCATTCTCTTGAGTTTACTTCGATTATTACTTAATGTTATATTGAATAGTTTTTACTTGTATCCCACAAACTTCGAAGGCTTGTTGGCAAATAAATGATCAACGACATAAGGAGCTGTCTGTGGTTCTTCCATTGGGGTCCAACTGTCAGCTGTTAGTCTACAACCATCACACAACACAACGCAGAGACTACAATCACAGCAATAAAACAGAGACGTTATTAACTGTACACAAATGAAAAGAAGTAAACATCCGTTACACGTGCAATGTTGGAAAATAGACTTGAAGCGTTATTAATTGATTTAGATCACGGTTGCACCTGAGATGGAGCCTGCAAGACAGTTGCATACTGAGGATTACAAAAAGAGTGAAATGTGATCGAGACACCAGGTTGGTCTTCAGTGGTTTAATTAAAGAGATTAGTTTTCACAATGTATTGTCTTGCATGCCTAAAAAACATTCCTGATAAAGTTTGATTGCTGTAAGTGCTGCTGATTAAACCGTTAAGGCGGTAGACATTAATCAGAGAGAGGGTATTAACATTTAAGGCAGACGAGTTTATAACGGGCTCCTTGATGGCTTGCAGCCAACATGACGGGAACACAGTTTATTTGGGTGAGAATGGCATTAGGAACTTCAACAAGCTCATTAATTCCCTCTCATTGAACTCTAAAAGTTGCTGTGCATTAATGCATTGTTAGAGCTGTGTGCTGGACAGAGTGTCTCTGATCACAGAGAGCTAAACAGTGACGTACTGACAGCTTCAACAGTTAATGAAGAGATGATGTCACACCGTCTCGCTACGCTAACGAGAAGCTAATGGACGGTGGAGCTGATGACCGCCAAGTCAGCCTCTAAAATAAACAGCAGGGGAAAGGAACCATCACTTTCACACACACACACACACACACACACACACACACACACACACATTAGTAACAAAACACACACACACAAAATGTAGTTCCAACTTTCCATACATTGAGCTGAGACAAAGAGCGAGACAAAAGCTAAACAGCTGCTTTGTTTCAAAATCAGCATTACACTAACCTTCACTACAGCACGCACACACACACACACACGCACACACACACACACACACAGAGGGAGAGGGGGAGAAAGCGTCTACACATGGGCGTGCAGGTACAAATGTGTCCGTAACAGGTTGTGTCTGGTAAAACTAATGTGTCTTTGTGTGTGTGTGTGTGTGTGTGTGTACATGCACATGCACATTGTGTCCAACTGGGTGTGAGCTTACAGCTAATCACCTAAAGAGATGAAGTCCATAAATCAGCAGAATACAACTCTCACACTGTAAATCTATACTAGCACGTGCGGATATGTGTGTGTGTGTGTGTGTGTGTGTGTGTGTGTGTGTGTGTGTGTGTGTGTGTGTGTGTGCGTGCGTTTGTTTGAGTTAATGAAAGACAGCAAAAGCGAGCTGGGAAGTGAGATTTACTCTCTAAGGTAAAATGTACTTCCAAGAGCCAGAAAAATTAAAAAATACATACAAAATATACATTTTTTGCAGCCTGTGTGCATTTAGGTTATAGTAACAGAAGATTGAGTGAGGTTGCTTAACCCTGGAGTTTTTCCCCCCAAGCAGTGTCCTCCAGCGTCCCCTGGGGGTTTCTGAGGTGTAATCAGCACAGATGGGATATCTAACCTCCTGCATGTTGTGAGTCTGTACTTGGGTCTCCTCTCAGAGCCGTCCTAATCAGATGCTGAACCACCTCAACTGGCTCCTACTCACAAAAAATTCCAGAAACCACTCAGGGTCAACTAGTACAAGGCGTTTCTTCCAACCACCCGTCTTTCATTACCCACGTGGACACACCAGACTCTCAAGCAGAACTATGTGAGTTGTGTCTGACCTGGCTGTAAGTGGCGTCCAGCAGTGTGTCCAGGTTCTGCAGTGGTGCCGGGGTTTTGTCTTTAAATCGTGTCAGCAGGCGGCGCTGGATGGCTCTGAATTGGATAGCCCGCTCTGACAGCAGATCTTGATACTGCTGAGCACTGACACGCAGCTAACACACACACACACACACACACACACACACACACACACACACACACACACACACACACACACACACACACACACACACACACACAAGATTACTTCTCACTTACTTGGAAATGCTTGTTTAGGTCGACTTAGGAATCAACTTTAGTGTGTACCTGGAAGTGGTGGTCTACAGACAGGAAGTACTCTTGCAAAGGGAGCGGCCCACTGAAGCTTTTCTTGAAGTCTTTGACTCCCAGTTTGGAGAAATGCTTGTCAAATCTCTGGACCAACTCCTTCACCACCAACCACATATCCTCAAAACTGTCGCTCTGAATACGGTAACGCTCTTAAGAAGTAAAGAGAAAAGTAAAAGTATTAAAAGGTTGCAATAAGGTATTTAAAGATATCTAAAAAGGTGCTAAAATGGTAAAATAGGTCCTAAGAATGAAATAATAGCAAAGGCTATCTGTGGCAAGGGACTATGAAAGAAAGAAAGAACATTGCTTAGAGTCAGAAACGCATCAGAAGTATGAAGGTTAAAGTGATGGTTTAAGAGTCATGATGAACTGTATCAAACGGGTGTATTAAGATTCATCAAAAAGTCTTAAGACATGGCGAATGTTATCAAGAGGGTTGTCAAGGTTTATAGAAGTGATGGGAGGAATAAGAAATGTTGAAAAGAGGTTTAGAATGGTGGCAAGGGACATCAAAAGGCAGCATTATCAGATATTAACCTCTTCCACTCCATCTCTCCCTACCATAGACCCATTTTTGTGAGCTTAGAACAAGAGATGTTCCGATACCGATACCAGTTTTGATATCGCCTCCGATACTGCCTAAAATGCTGGTATCGGTATCTGGAGTTTATGCATCAATCCGATTCTACATAATAAAGCCCTAAAGAAAATCTATGTTAAAGTCTTTTTTAAGGTTATAACTGACTGTCAAACTGGATAAAAAAAGACGTAAGTATAAATATAGTGCAAGTCAGTTCAATGCAATGGCAATATATTAATATATAACAATATTGTAATTGTAAGATTGAAAATATAAATGAGGCAGATGAGCAGAAGAGTGTTGACTGACTTTGTTCAGTGTAACGGTGACTGCTTGGGGAAAGAAAGTGTCTTTGTGTCAGCTTGTTTTGGCGACCAATGCCGTCTCTCCTACCAGAGGGAAGGAGGTTGAACAGTTTGTATGTAGTGGTTTTCAGACTCACGGGAGGTCTTGGAGGCCACCACGGTAACCTTGGCTCCTGACAAGAACTGGAAAGCCAAACTACTCCCATCCTTATCTTCTGATTTAGCTGAAAACTCTGCCGAGACAGAAAGACAGAAAACAGTGTGATGAGACAGATAGGAGGGCCTATCATGATGCAAGACGCCAACAAAGGTGAACCAGATACAGTCACACTGTTCACAAAGACACACAATATAAGCAGGCACAGGCTTACACAAATCCCTCTTTACACAAAAAGCCCAGAGTTAGTATGAAAACTGAGTCTAAACGGTGTTTAGACGTCAGAACTCTGATTGTGGCTGATTGTACCGAAGATAAATGGGAAACAGTACAGAGATTCCCAGGGATGAAATACACATACACACAAAGTTCTTTTCAACTTTCCCTTAAAAGTGATCTACACAATGTCACGAGTGTTTTAGGCTTTTTTGTTGTCACATACAGCAAACATCTCACTATCTGCTAGCTGCCTGTCCCTAGAGCACACTGTAAAAAACATCACACTATCTGCTAGCTGCCTGTCCCTAGAGCACACTGTAAAAAACATCACACTATCTGCTAGCTGCCTGTCCCCTGAACACACTGTAAAAAACATCTCACTATCTGCTAGCTGCCTGTCCCCTGAACACACTGTAAAAACGAACTGTGCCCACCTGCACCACAAAGCATACACAAACAGCGTTCCAGCCAATAACCGACAAGAAGGATTTGGGGGAGGGGTGTTAGTGCGCGAAAGCACTGAAGGGAGGGGGAGGGGACAGGATGAGGAGGAGGGAGGGGAACGTCTTGTTTAAACGTCAACAAAAAGTAAGGTCACCCAACATCACTTAGAGCACCTTTAAGGTACTTGTCGACTATCTATGCTGGTATTTAGCCTTAGACGGAGTTTACCACCCGCACACAAACGTTCATGTAATTTGGCTTTGTGTAACGTCTCCGGTGGCCGCTTCATTTGTCCTCAGCTCTTAATCAACAGTAAATGTACAATCTGTCCTTCTCAACTGACATCAACAGATATTAAATTACATTATATTGTTTCATTAATGATGTTATTAAATTAACTGCATTGATATAGCGTTTTTATCCAAAGCACTTTGCAATTTGCATCTCATTCACATGCACTCGCATGCCCGAAACCATATGACGCAGTTAGGGTTTAGTATTTTGATTAAAGACACTCCAACATGGAGTACAGTAGGAGCTGGGGATCAAACTGCCAGTCCTGCAATTACTTCAGCAGAAAACCCACTCCACCGGCTGAGCTCCAGCTACTGATAGTCTAAGCACTCTGGGAGTTAATATATAATGCTTAAAACACACGATTTTGGTGCAAAAATCTTCCCCACACCAATAACTGAACCTGTGCCACCTGGGTGAAAAATCTCAGTCGGAACTGCAGGTCTTCATGTGATACACTTCTTGGGCCCAGAGATTTCTTCCCTATACACAACCGTTACGAAAGATATAGTCTATCAACAACATTTCACTTCCGGGATTGTTCAGGGGCAGCAGGAAATTCCGCCGGATGACGCTCATTTCCGCCCAATGACCGTTGCCTTCTGTTTTCTTTCTTTGTGTTGGCATTATAAACTCCGGTGGATTTATGAGGACTACGATTAACTGCTCCTCAGGGTAAAGACTATCTGTCCAATCTGAGATTTCTGTTGCACGACTAAAACAAACTTTGAACGTACAGGTTTTACCAAAACAAGCTTCTTTCCAAGACTATTTTGTAGAAGCACCGTGGCTCCATGCGGCGCTTAGCGCCCCCAAGACAATTGTGATTGGTTTAAAGAAATGCCAATAAACCAGAGAATTAATTTTCTCCCATCCAAGAATGCTGTGTGAACTAGCCAAACCCTCCTCCACAGCGCAGTGAAGTAAGGTCTGCATGTGCATTTTAAAGGTTCAATGAAAATTGCCTTTCATGTTCCTGCACTGTTCCACTACGTACAACGTATGTGTGAATGACATGTATGCATTGCTTTGACAGCATTCCTATTAGTTTCAAATACTCATCTTGCACTCTGTCATGGACAATAAACTGAGATTTAAACAGAGATTTTAACATCATCTAGTTAACACCTCCAATCACGTGAAAACTGCAGGATTACAATGTGTTACAAATCATAATTGTGCATTCACATATCAGTTTACAAAAGAAGTCTCCACTGCCAAAGTCTTAAACAATGCAACGTGTTTTGACTTCAGATTAAGAGCCTTGATTGTTTGAGAAACTGAAAACAGCATCAGCATGTGTGAGCGTGTGCATGTGTGTGAGTGTGCGATATGAGTGTGAGTGTGTTTTACCTGGGAAAATGGATTTGAGGTTGACTGGTGGCTGGTTGGTGTCCACAGTAATCTTAAACTTGGTGGTTTTGGCTGGAGAGGTAGGAACACACACCAATGCCAAAGGAAGACTGAACTTGGACTGGAGAACCCTGGGAACTCCTGAGAAAAAGAAAATATATAAAAATTGAAACATTATAGATTTTTTATTTTCCTTTTTTGTTGCATTTTCTTGCCATGTTCTCCACAATTTAGTGCTTTCCAATGCTTGCATAGGGTGATGACTATTTGTCAACGTTAAACATTTATTTACAAAAACAAAAAAATGTATAGTGTATATATATAGTCTTCTTTACCTTAAAGTATTTTGGTCAACAGAGAAGTTGCAAGTTTTCAGGTTGTAATAATAACAGATTCCTTCAGCATTATTTTAACCATACTCTCAAACCGCGCACATCCTTCTCCTGAAAAACCTTAAATTCACAGCCCACTTCCCCCTTAAGTGGCACCCATCTCCGCAAAACTCCCTACAGCGAATCAAAACGAATCAAACAAGGTCGGCACATCGTTTTTCTTTTTTAGGCTCTCTCTCCAAACTGTCAGGTTAACATTTGTTAACACAGTCAAAACTGCAGATATTCAGATTACAGGAGTATCTGAGCGCTGCGAGGCCGAGAGACTCAACATCAACACCAGGTTTGGAGGGGTTTGTAAAAAAGCCGAAAAGGAAGTTTTGTGAAAAGTGTGTGTGTGTGTAGGGAGGGATTTTGAGAAGAAGAAGAAAAAAAACAGGGGAGGAGGAGAGTTTAGGCCAAGTATAACTATGTACTGAGCTTAAGCAGTGCTGAGCTTGGCAGAAATCTACACTTAGCTAGAATAACAGAGTGAGGGAAAAGGGGTGATGGAGGAAAACAGTTGTTGAGAAGAGATGAAGCGAGGGAACCTGGGGAGAGGAGGTGAACTAAACGACAGGAGAGGGAGAAAATTTAAGGCGAGCAGAAAAAAAAATGAGTGGAAATAAACCAGCGTGAGAGACGGTTTGGAAGAGAAGTAATATAAGAAACGACAGCCGCGGTGGGAGTGAGGGACGGTTAAATTACGGAATGTTCCAGGTTATTACCGATAGTAATAATTACCTGCTACTACTGTGCACCTTTTTTATTCCAGACATGCAATTATTACGCGATTATGTGAATAATTCAATTTGGTTTGAATGCATGAACTGAGGCAGAGAGAGAACAAGGAAAGAAGGAAAGCCAAGGAAAACAGTAAAAATGGAGGACAGGCAAGGGAGAGAGAGAGAGAGAGAGAGAGAGTTTTGTTAGAGAGGTAGAAGGACTGTGGTCCACTTTCATCTCTCCTCTCGCTCATTGACCCTTTGTCCTGGGTGATTTTAACAAATCACATTAACAAACAAAAAAGAGCTTGTTAAATCCACATGTTATCAAATTGAATGTGTTTGTGAATTAGATTTTTTTTTTCGCCTAGCAGTTTACTTGGATAAGGGTGGCATCTAAATCATGGTTGCAGCTGGCGTGGTCTTGCTCGACCATCTGACCATCTGCGCTCCGAAATGCCCCGCTACGCCCTATTACGTCCCGCTACGCCCTGAACTGCTAGAATATTATTTCTAATCATAGTTTTTTTTTATTGTTACTATAACTGCCACTGTTCCTCACGCCAACTGCTAGGATTATTATGAATCATGTTTCTCTATATCTTTATATGTGTATCAGTGTCTGTGTCCAAAGCGCTGTGACATAAAGAGCCCACCAAGAGCCTGGGTCTGTCAGGTTTCTGCCTAAAATCAAGTTGTTTTTTTTCCTCACTACTGTCTCACTTGTGAGAAATTGTTGTGTAAATTAAAAAGTGCGGTCTAGACCTACTCTATCTGTAAAGTGTCTTGAGATAACTCTTGTTATGATTTGATACTATAAATCAAATTGAATATGTAACAAGTTTATAGCCTGGTTGACATGAGATCCTTCTCAGTTGTAACTGAGAGTGGGTCTGGGGAAGGTTCATTCACAGCTCATTTCCAAAGGGGCGTCACCAACGGATGCCGCTCAGAAGCAAACCTTTTTCTAAATGCTAACAATTCCCAATGGTGGGAAAGTAACACTATTTGTGATAAAGATAATTGTTTGATGCCTGGATCCAGTCACAAAATGTTTTACAGCAGGTAGACGGTGCTACAAAGCACACATTCTGATGGGTCACAGATTTTGGTGTATCGTTATAAAAAATAATTTTTACGACAGCAGGTGTGGTAAAAACACTATCGCTTTTGTCCAAAGCGGCTGCTAGACACAAACTGAAAGTTACATATTGCCACTTTAAGTAACAAGTGGGTAGCTTGTTTACTATACATACTTCACATTTCTGATGGCCCTTTTTCCAAGCCACACCACCTTTTTTTTAAAGGTAACTTTGACACTAATAAGGGTAGACAGGATGTACACTGTGTTATATTGGCAGACTCAAACAGGTTTCGAGTTTCTCCAAATTGAATTTCAGAACATATTCTGAAATTAATGAAACCACTGGCTGCCTAAAAGGAAGGAAAAAGCTTCTTTTTTAATGTAAAAATGAACTGTGTTATGTTTTGGAAAATGGTCAACACTACGGTAAAGTATATGTGATACGTAGGGAACGGATAAATGGGCAGAAATAGGAATGTCGTGGATTCATCTTTACCCACAAACCAGGAAAATGAGCAACACTGAAATTGAAGCTTCATTCCCAACCGTCTTATTTAAGTCAGAATGAGACATTTGTTTCTGACTATGTGTAATGGAGTTTGAAAAAAGGATGCTTTCTGTACACACTGGGGTTGTCCACTTGTTGCCAGTGTGTTAAATCAGGCTGCATTGTGGATTTAAACATTAAAACAAGAAACGCTATTCATCTGGTGTTGATGACGGGTGGGGGACAACAGAGAGAGAGAGAGAGAGAGAGAGAGAGAGAGAGAGAGAGAGAGAGAGAGAGAAGTAAATACAAGCAATGTAAGAAAGACTCAGAGACACTGGGAGGGGAAAGACAAAGGAGAGAAAATATCGATGGAGATTAGATAGAGAGATTAGATTATTAGATTAGATGGAGAGAGACTAGATTTAAACAGATGACAAAATAACGGAGAAAGGAAAGATGGAAGAAGGGGTAAGAAAGAGAGAAGGGTGAAGAAGAAGAGGAAGGGAGTGGAGGTCATGAAAGGTTGGAAAAGGCCAGGGGAAACATTTTTCAAATGCAGCATTGCCATTTACTCACTATAGTCACTGCTGTGTGTGCACGTGTGCGTGAGTGTGGTTGTAACTCTCGTCTTGTTCCATACAGTGTTCTACAATTTTTCACAAAGCTAATAATAAATAAAAAAGCATCACATCCAACACATCTGTGAGACTGTTTAGGGCTTCCAGACATATGTAAAATGTTGAATATATAATTACAGCAACAAATTGAAGTCATAATTCAAGCTGTTTGCGCTGTATCAACAACCCCTGCTGTATCACCCAAAACCTGATATGAACCCACAAACCACATCTGCCTGAAATCTTTATCCCTGTTTAATTTGAACTTTAATCGCATTCTTTTTTTCTTTCTGTATTGTATTACTAACAGTCGCTAAAACGGACGCTCAGGGAGCACTGCATGTTTTATCAAGGAAAGACGGAAGGCAGCAAGTACCCAGAGCCACGTTAACTGAACTTAAACGGGGACCAACGGCTTCAGATTTCTGTTCCTGAAGGGAGCCGAGGGATTGAGCAGGTGAATAAACACACTTTGAGAAAGTCTAGCTTTAAAACCAATTAAACGAATTATTTTAAATTTCTGGGAACTGATCAAAAAACAAGGTAGGAAAGATAATGTACTTCTAATACGAAACCTCTGTTGAGGACAATTGAAACACAACTGACTCACTAGTTTCTAAATCTGGACTCGTTATCTATCTATCTATCTATCTATCTATCTATCTATTGTAATAAATGCATAAGTTCATGAAACCCAAAGGTTATCAGAGAGCAAAACAGCAACAGGTTTTGTGGACACACTGTTCAAATTTCCAACTGACTCAAATGTATTCTGTATCTGCTAAAGTCACATCCTGAGTCACGTGACCTCCACAGGAGCTGCCGAGTTTAAATGCTAGATGGTAACTTGTCAGCAAATACACGTTGCATCATTGGCCTGGGTCAAATGTCACAGTTTTTAGTCAGATTTGATGACATGGAGAATGGCAAGACACATTGCAAAGACAAAGAGCAGACTGTTGGTGTTTGAGGAGATGTTGCAGTGAGACTGAATCCAGATAGTGAGTAACTGACTAAACATCATTTCTCAGTTACAGTGAACTGAGGCTACTGTGTTTGTCCTACAGATACTGCATTTCATTCACTGCCTGTCTTAAGCGTTGGCCTTCTGTAATCTGCTTTTAAGTGTCTAGATAAGACTGACTCTTCAGATACATCACATACAGTGACAGGTAACCCCAGACCTAACCCTTGATAGTTGCTTGCACTGCTGGTGATGTGGGAAGCTTTGCCAACTGTTAAACACACTTAAAATCCCAATTGAGCACCACTGCTGCTACTTGTTAAAGCTGCTGTAGCTCCACTGTACTGCTGTCTCAGAGGACTCGGATTCCAATTATCCAGAATCTGTGTGTGTGTGTGTGGGAAAAGAGAGAGACCACAGAGTTTATTTGAGTAGAGGACCACTGTACAGGATCAGGTTCTTACCACAGCTGCAGTGATGTCAGCCGTGTGTGTGTGTGTGTGTGTGTATGATTTACGTACGTATGTATGTGAAAGAACAAATATGTTCATTCTTTATGTGTGTGTGTCTTTTTATCATTTCCTCTGTGATGCACACAGTCACAGCACAGCCCATTCTTCAACAAATCATGTTCATATGAAGCTATTGTACATAAGTGATTTGCATTAAACGGCCCTACTGAGGGCCAGAAAGTCCAGGTGTAGATTTCTGGATAAATGTTATCCTTCAATGATAATTTTTGTATTATATAAGTCATCTGGCATTCTATAATGTTACAATAACTAAGATAGGCATGGACGGTATCCAATTTTTTATACCTTTTTGACTTTTTTTTTTTTTAATTGAGCAAAAAAGTTTAGTTTGTCACTAAAATGAGAATAGCTTGCCCAACTTAAAGGTCAATCCAGTGAGCCTGGGCCAAAGTTATGGCTAACTTTGGCGCTAACCCCTTTCACTTTATTCAGCAGGTGGCAAGCAAGACACTGGAACTCGGCTTTCCATTCATCTTTCTGACAAGTGGAAAAACTTACATTATGCCATTTTTTGTCATGTCGGGAATGTATTTGGCTGTTGCAAAATAGCTGCATATGAACATATATTGCAGTTTAAAATGGGAGAAGTGTGTGTGTGTGTGTGTGTGTGTGTGTGTGTGTGTGTGTGTGTGTGTGTGTGTGTGTGTGTGTGTGTGTGTGTGTGTGTGTTACTGCAGGGCCCCTTAGCCCACTATCGTTTTCAGGACATCCTATTCTGTATCAAAGCACACAAATTCAGACGGACTAAAACAAACATGGGCTAACGACTAGGAACACTACTGCTGGAATATGTGTGCATGTGTGTGTAGGTTTGTGTGTGTGTGTGTGTGTGTGTGTGTTTTTATGTGTGCATGCGTGTGTTCCTGCACTGAAACATGTGAGTCCATACGTTTCTGTACGCCTGAATGTGTGTATGTGAGACGGATGATATTTCTGTGTAAACTGCACAGAGTATAAAAGGATATAAATGGTTATTTACTTATTCCATACAGTGAGGTAAAATGTATGTGTGTACAAGTATGTGTGCCAAGTATCACGTTACAGGAATATAAACAGCAGGCAGTGGTCTCTTCCTGTATATACAGTAGTGTTGGAATGCACAAAGTGTAGTTTTGATTATATCCCAAAATTCTGCAAGTATATGTATACATCCACAGTGCATGTTTTATCTTTGTAATGGTGTGTGTGTGTGTGTGTGTGTGTGTGTGTGTGTGTGTGTGTGTGTGTGTGTGTGTGTGTGTGTGTGTCTTTCTACTTGCTCTATTCTATTATTTTCTATTCCAGCAATAGCCACTTACCTTTGGGATTAAGCTCTGCAGAGAGGAAGAGGAGAAGAGTTAAAGGTTAAAAAAAAGGAAAAATAAAAATCAGACAGATCACAGAAACAGAAAAAGAAAGAGGCATCACTCCTCCTATCTAGCTTTACTAAGTGTAGACCTGTGACCAAGCAGCACTGGAAGAACTGGACTCTACTGTTCGAATAGGAGGGGATTCCCTAGGAAAGCCTGCTTCTCCCTGCATGTAGATATATACAACCTTAACATCACTCTGGGTGTGCTTTGTTCGCCTTCCCACACTTGGAAAGTACCGCTGGAGGAAAGTGCAGCCCTCCTGACTGATCCTGAATATGATAAGATGTCCAAATCCAAAATAAAACAACTGCTCGTTGAGGGGTTAGTATGAAAATTGGAGAGAAAAAAACATCTATTCTTATGAAATTATGAGTATCAAAAGTTCAGCTCGTTTATAAGAAAAATAAGGTACTTTACTTAAAAATGACAGTACCAAAACTGCACAGCAAGTTAGCAGCAACATTTAACATGTTTTGAAACTATGCAACATGAAACACTATGAAACGTATTACAACATGAATGTTCAAGTGTTCGGCATAAATGTTTATAAATGTAAATTGTTGACTATAAAAAAATCATATGTAAGCATCAAGCTAATAAGCCCTGGTTGCCACATGTATGAAAACCTTCATGTGGAAGACAACAATTAAAGTCCTCTTTTGTCTCCTATTTGGAAGATTTAACGATCTGTGAAACTAAGCAGCAACACTCAGAAAGGGTAGAAAAGTAACACTGAACTATGAAAATAAGGCTTCTTCTTCTTTAGAAAGGGAGAGCATCTTTTATCCCTGCTCCTCACTGCCAGATTTCCCCCCAGCTGCTCTGGGATTTAAACAGCCAGCCCCCTGCTTCTCTAACCTTTAAGCAGCAATAGAAGTCTGGCAGATTAAGCTCTGATTTGATTGGTTGAAGAGGATTTCCTGCAAAAGGTGAATGAGAAGCAGATGGCAGGTTGCAGGCCAATGAAAAGACACTGGAGGTGCTGAGTCAGAAGGTTCACATGTTATTAAACCTGATGAAAGTCAAGCTTCCTGACTGCGGCGTCTCTTTTCTGTAATAACTCTGCATCGATCGATTTCTCTCTCTCTCTCAAGTCTTTTGTTTAAATATTCTGATATTTCTAATTATCATTTTATGTCAGTTACAATTAACAACACAGAGAACCTACAATATATTCTCATGTACTTTTGAGGTCATATTATTGATTTGTTGTATTCCCTATTGTAATTAAAACCTGTTTGTGTAAAAATGTTCTCAGATATATATATATATATATATATATATATATATATATATGTGAGAACATTCAAGAAATTCTCAAACCAAAGCGACCCATTGGGACTTTTACAGCTGATCCACCTCTGACGAATACATGATCAACACCATGCTATGTCTGAAGTGAATATGTTCATATTTAGCAGTATTAAAACACACACATTAACTACTGTCGTTACTTTTCTTCAAACTGTGCTCTGCACCGCCAAAGAAAAGAAAGAAAAAGTGGAATTAGAGGTGAGAAAACAAGGAAATCAATAAAAAGGCTTGAACAACACAAAGAGGAAGGGAGAGAAAGTAAAAAAAGAAAAGCGAGAAAGAACTAAAAGCATCAATGTTGAGTGAAAGCTCCACTTAAACATAGAAGGCATGTCAAATGGAGCAAGGAGGCACTCAGAGCAAACACATACGGTAGCCACTTCTGGCCCGCTGCCAGCCAGTGTTCAATCAGTCTTTCCTGTTCTAAAATCTCCTGTACCGGCTGAGAAATGAAACTGGCTGAAATGAGTGAAATTATGGATCCATTAGCTGGTGTGGTAGGAAAAAAAAGGCAGTTGAGTGTTTCATGACTGCAAGCCTTTATTATATAAAAAATAAGTGACTCGGTTGAAAAGGTGTTCTTTTATATAATTTAATACAGAAACACCAAAGTGCTATAACTCTGTTTTTTTATTTTCTTTTACATTCTTAGAATCTAACCAAATTTCCCTGCTGGGGATCCATAAAGGTGTATTTTATCTTATCTTGAATATGAAATAAATAAGTAAATAAACTCAAACTTCCATTGTAACTGAAAACTAAACACAGAGAGTAAAAACGTCTGGCATTCAAGGCTGCCCAAGCCCCAAAAGTTACTATTTTAACAAAAGAAAAGATATTTATAAAGGTGCAATTGCAGACAGATGCATTCAAATACATATAGTAACAGACACAAAAAAATGTGTGGAGCAGTTAGAAAAAAAGCTAAAATAAAATCTATAAAAAAACAATCACCAAAAACAATTCACTTGTTCCTTGGACCAAGTGAACTAAATCTGTTAATGCGTCTTTGTTATACAATGCAAACAAACTGAACTGAGAACATGATCTGCTTGGCAAAGGTAACTAGCAACACCAACAATTTCAACGGGCCTAAAAGGGTTCCTTGGAAATGGATTACAGACCTGGTTGTTAAACAAGTTAGGGCCTTACAAAAATATGGCAGCCTCCTGGAGACATCAACATGTGGAGATGCTGGTCACTCTGGCAAGCTCAAGAAAACAATACAGACTGCCAACCAGCTCCCTAGGTTTCCACATGAATTGGCTTAGCAACCAATGAATCATGGCTGGCCGTGTTTTATGGAAATTATACGCACAGTCGCAACTTATCTTTGACAGCTCGGATGAAAATGCCCATTGTGTATGAGCAAACAATGTACTGTACATGCCAACTTGACCACTTGAGCCCTCTGAAGTGTGTTTGTGTAAAGCCCATTGTCAGGGTGTTAGGAAAATCACATGGGAGCACTAATGAAATTCTTTCTAGATTGTAACGACTACAGACACCGTCAAGCCTCCTTTAAAGGGCTTAGGTGGTCAACAGTCTTCTTAAATGTCAAAGCCTTTAGGGGGCTTAAAGACAGGCACAGTAGCCACTGGGTGGGATGGTGTTTGTGGGGTGGGTGGTGTCAAGGCATAATCATCACCCCTGGGTTGAAGTGCAGAAAGAAAGAGATAGAGACAAAGTGATGCATTCCTCCCATACCAGGAGAGCATTTAGAGGATGAGGGGAGGCCATAAAGTGCTACAACTATTATTTTTTGTCATAGTTCCATTATCTTTATTGTTACAATAATTGCCACTGTTCATTATAACAATTGCTATAATTATTATGAATCATATTTCTCTATATCTGTATTTCTGTATCTGTGTCCCAAACAGCACTAGCAGACGCTGCCCACAAAGAGCCTGGGTCTGTCCAAGGTTTTCTCCTAAAAGTAATTTTTTTTCTTGCCAATCTTGCTCTTGGGGGTGAATTGTTGGGATATGGTAAATTATAGAGTGTGGTCAAAACCTAATCTATCTGTAAATTGTCTTGACATTACTCTTGTTATGGTTTGATACTATAAAATTGAATTGAATTGTCTGAGTAACCACGTTAAAAGGCATATAAGACACCTAAACACTACACAATGGTTTATAATAATGATCAACAGAATGGTACATATATATGGTCTATATTCACATATACAACTATTTTATCTTTCGTTGCAACAATCGCCAGTAAACATAAGCAATATCCCCATCCAACACCTTTGAGATGAACAGGAACGCCTGGTCTTTGGCCTTTAAAATACCTTCCCTCCTTTCACTCAACCTTTTGTATCCTTCCTCCCTGTCCTCTTCTCCACCCATGCATAATTCCCCTCCTTACCTCCTTACCATCATCCAACTCCTAGGTTACCTCACCTCTTTTTTCCCCATCCTTGCGTGCTTCTTCTTCCTCCAACTTTTAATGAACCTCTTCCAAATCTACCTCCAGTCCAACAGATCCCTTCCAAAACACGAGATCAGCCCCCAACACACACTCCACCCCAGCTGCTTGGCGTTCAAGGCCCATTGAAGTGCTCCTTATTTTTGGCTATTTTTAGCATCACAATAAAGCTGAACAAAAAGGCAGCACTTCCCCAATATTTCCAGACATTTCACATTAAATGTGCTTCTGGGGAGGGGAAACTGTTCCACCAGCACAGGTCTGCCAAAGCAAATGCAATCCAAAGGAAACAATAGCATCAAAACACAGACATCTTTTTTTTTTTTCATGAGCTGCTTTTTGAGCGAATGCTAAATCAGAGTTTAAAAAAAGAAAAAAAGGACATCTGTGACATTTGAAATAAAGAGTGGTTTTGTTGGTTTGCAAGGGAAAGTAATATCTTCCAGAATTATTGCAGGGCCTGGAAACAGACGCCTGGAGGGAGTAAGGGGATGAACTGAGCTTGTCTGGAAAGAGCCCAGATGTCCTTACGTCAAGTCAGTGCTCTCTTAGCAGCTGGTGTTCAGAGCCGTTACAGAACACTGCACAGTTCACACTGCTACCAAATTCATAATGTAACTTACATTAATGCAGAAAGTTTGGGTTTTCATTTTATTATAGGGTCATGTCAGGTGTATGGAGAGATAGAAATGGTTCTACCAAGGTCTCAGCAAAACAACAAAGGACAAGTGAACACTGTTACAGCCAAACAAGTTGATTGATTGATGCTGTGTTAAACAGAAAGTCATTACCACCAATGTTTCTGGAAAACACATCTGTCAAAATGATTATCCTGTTAAAATAAAAGTTTTGATTGGAACTAAACTAGCAGCACACATGCAAACCAGCATGTGTGTGGGTGCGCGTGCGTGTGTGTGTGTAATGTTTACCTGTCGGCAAGCTGAAGGACACGGTGATGTCTCCGGTCAGGTCAGCAGCTGGGTAGTGGCCGTTGAGGAAAGCCGAAAAAGCCACAACTGTTGAGGAACCAGCACCTGGAGAGAGAGAGAGAGAGCAAAGATACATTCACATTAAAATGAAAGCAGCAAGTATTCTGTCTCTGCCACTGCAATCTCTCACTGAAGGCTTCTTTGACTGGTCATTTTGACACGTATTCCCACAATAGAGAAATTCTTACAGCTCTTACGGCTATTAAAAGTCATACCCTAATACTTTATGTTTGGGTCATTTTATGCTTTATTGTACATCTGACAGTTGGGAGATAACAGGAAATGATGGGAGAAAGAGAGAGGGGTAGGGCCATTTCTGATCATTATTTATCAAAAATGTCATTGGGTGAATAACATTTTGTTAAAGCACCAATCGTCAACCTTGCAATTTCACCGCAATATTGACATTGAGGCATTTGGTCAAGAATATTTTGATATATGATTTTCTCCATATCTCCCAACCATAGAAGGGGGACATGCAAAAAAGGTCCCCGGCTGGGGGCAAATCAAAGACGTTTCTGCTCATGATTGGCTTAACCCAAGATCACCAGGGTGCCATACTGCCAAATGTGTCTTCTGTAGCACAGAGTATACCAGTCCCCAACCGTAGTCAAAGTGGCATTTAACCTGCAACATCAAGGTGATGTTCCAAGGCTAAATACTAAAAGGGCACTGATTTTACTCATAAAGTTTAGTTCATTCACCACAAGGAGAACTACTTGTATTGTACGTTTGAAAGTCATTTAGAAAGCAGGGAGTAATAAATAAAGATTATGGGAAATGTAGGGTTCAATGTTTTTAGGCGCGTGACCCATACCATTGTAAAGATATTGCTGCTTTAATTTTAACCCTTCTATTTTAAAAATGTGTCATTTGCAAGTCTTTCAACTGTGTAAAGGTGTAAATCACATAAGAATGCCTTTACGCAATATGAGTTATTACAAATTTGAATGTCATTTTGCCTGTGACTGGTTTCCTTTTGTTTCAGAATAGAAGTTCCGGTTATACTCTGGTTCTCTTTAAAGAAAGAGAAGGTAGAACGTGCTGCCCTGTTATTTACAGTATGTGTGCGCACACACACACACACACACACACACACACACACACACACACACACACACACACACACACAGTCAGCATTTTATTTTCAAGGTGTGGACACGACAGGATACAGCAAATCCAATACTAACCAGACCCCCTTAATGTACATACACACATTCTAAACATCTCCAGGCAAGGTGAGGACAGAGGATTAACAACAGTAACTTGCATCCAAGTGCACATATACATCCAACACTGAAATTATGTGTAGCATGAGAGTGGCGATGACTTGTAGCTTCCTTTAAAATATCCCAAAACCAACAGAGAGAGAGAGAGAGAGAGAGAGAGAGAGAGAGAGAGAGAGAGAGAGAGAGAGAGAGAGAGAGAGAGCGCAAACACACTGGAGAGGAAAAGCAAGAATCAAATACAGACGGAGAGGAAAGGATATATTACAGCTAATGGCTTCATGCAGTCACACACACACACACACACACACACACACACACACACACACACACACACACACACACACACACACACAGCAGTGTAGTGGTGTAATGGGGCGTGATGCTCCTGAGCTCAGACTGTTACAGGTGACTAAACCCCAAGTATGTGTGTGTGTGTGTGTGTGTGTGTGTGTGTGTGTGTGTGTGTGTGTGTGCGTGCTAATGGAAAACGTGCATGTATAGTAAATTAGAGTGAAGAGGTAGTGTGTGTCTGTATGAATTTCTTACTGAACATTGTGTTTCTAAATGTGTTCATTAAAAATTCCCTGACTGATCTCACACTCATTCACACACACACACACACACACTGTGCAGTATTAGACCAGGAATGCCGAGGGTGAGACGAGGCCTCTTGAGTTGAAGATAGACAGAGCAAGAGAATCCGAGATGGATGAGAGGAGATGAAAGGAGAGAGGAAGACACCTCCCCTCCAACACACAGAAGAGAAGATTAATGATGAAAAGCAGACAGAGACTTTCTCCACACTCTGTCAGACGCCCTGACAGCTTGACCTCCTCTTTCCATTCTTCTCTCTTCTCCATCCTTCTCACACACTCTTCTCCCTTCTCTAGCATCCATCTCTCCTTTTTCTTGCTCCCTTAATGTTCAGATCTCTTCAACTTTTCTTCTATATCACTACATGAGTACGACCGATGCTGGAAGCCCAGTAATGAAATCCATTTTACAAATCCAGTTACAAAGTGTTGCAATATATCTGCCAATATTATTTTTTTGTGACAAGGATCCCTTAATAGAACTGAGTGAGAGGAGAAAACCAATGGTATTTCTGTATGTATGAAGCCGGTAGCCTGGCTCCACCCTCCTACATACTTTTGCTCAACTTTTCATTTCCTTCAGTACACTGTCTGGGTTTACAGTATATTCTTTGGTTTTCTCTGGCCAAATATCTGGTGGTCCAATCAGCAAACAGAGGGAGTGGCTGAGAACGATGAGGTTGAGGTTGTGCGTGGAGAAAGATGCAAGCAATATTCGGTGCCAAATATCCAGAAGTTAAAGCCCGAGCAAGAACAATCTTTGCTGAGTTTTCTTGGTGGCCACGATGTTGTGGCCCTTCCTCCCCACGGGGTTCGGGAAAAGTTTGATTTTCCAGTTCGCTCCGTTAGTGGTGAAAAGGAGTTGGCTAAGGCGAATGCTAGCGATGCTGCTGACGTCACGACAAAACGTTAGCGATTCAGACTCTCTGTACAAATTAAATATACCAGAGTCTGGTAGGACCAGGATATAGAGCTGGAGCCAGAAGTTGAAAAGCTTAGCGTTAAGACTGCAAGCAGGGGGAAAACAGCTAGCCTGGTTCTGTCAAAAAAACTTAACAAATATAGCTAGCAGCACCTTTAAAGCTCACTAATTAACAAGCTGTATCTTGTTGGTTTAATCTGTACACAAACCAACATGTAAAAAAGTTCTATGGAACTATTTTTCTCCAGGTGCAGGGACTCCTGGGAGTATTCAGTATCCTTGTAAAACACACAGAAAATGTTGACATCAAGGGTTATTTTTATCTTTGATAACCAGATCGAAAATAATAGTTTATTATTTTGATTATTATGACATTTCTCAACTGATTTAGATGTTGAAACAGAATTGTTGTGGCTGTACTGCTACTAGTTCAATTACTGTACTGCATGGCAACTGCTGTCTCCCCATATACTGTATGTCTTTCTTCTCTTTTCTACCTATAGTACAAACAGAACAACTAGTTATACATGTGTCACATAAAATGCATTATTACAAATTCCATTTAAGTCAGCTATTAGTAAATTTCATGCTTCAGACAAAAACATGGCACCTGAATGCCTCCGGCAGCCGCAGATGGGCCGGCACGTGATGAAGCCATGTGCATTGGACAAAGGGCATTACAAATAAACTTTACTGGAAATTAAATATGTAACCATAATCAATTTTACTAAGCTATCAACAACATTAAATGAAGCAGAAATTGGGGCGCCCCTTGATATCACTGGGTAGGGCGCGTACCATTAAGGCTAAGCCCTCACCGCAGCAGCCAGGGTTTGAGTCCGGCCCTGCGCCCTATGCTGCAGGTCTCCCCCCCTCTCCTCTTTTCTCTGTCTAAATAAAAGCATAAAAGGCATGAAAAAAGAATAAAGCAGAAATCTGATTTATTTCTGTAATGCAATTTCCAATACACCTGTACTAATCCAAAATCAGCTAGCAATATGTAATGTCAAGCTGTAATAACCACATTCCATCTCTCCTCTACTCCTCTGTCTTTTCTCCCCACCTCATGCTCCCTCACTTTCTTCTCTTCCCTTCTCCGCCCATCTCACTCGGTTCTCCCTCTACTGCTTCCTTAATGCCACTCCCTCTTTCTTTTACCTCCCTTTCATTCTGCAGTCCTCTTTTCTTTCCCTCGCTCTCTCTTGTCCCTCCCTGTCATCCTGTCTGTCAGCAGAAGGCTTTTAACCTGTGTGACCTGGAGGTCAGACTGGTCAGACTGGTTTAAGTGCTTTAAGTGTTCCCAGGCACATTAAGACCAACAAACAACACCAGAAAAAGACACAAAGTAATCCCTCATCCTCGCTCTCTCTCTCTATCATCTCTGTCTCTTTTCTCTTCAGCTTGTCATCATATATACAAGCACATCTGGACAGGTCAGGGGGCTGCCGTGGGTGCTGAACCTGCGAGCTTCAGGTAACGCGTACTTCTGTATGACCTGGAGGTCCGACCCGGTGAGACTATTCAGACTGGTCCCAGTGTTCTCAGGCACATTAACCCATTAACACCACCGCCAACAAAAACAAATTCCACAAAGAAGAGCAAAACCCTCGTTTTACTACCTCTCCTTTGCTACCTCCTTTTTCCCCCTCAATCCCAAGCCATCTCTCCTTTCTTCATCACATCTCCGATCACCCTCATCAGTTCTGTTTTTCTAACTTTCCATCACTTTTTCATTGTTTCTACGCCTTCTTTAGCTCACTGTATCCTTGTTTCCTCTACAGAAAAGGAGGGAGCCCTATTCTTCTTTTCTACATAAGCCTGCATCACTTTAAGTTGCAGTGTTCTCCTGCTGCCCCCCTTCACCCCATCACGGTCACCTTCTCTTTCCCTTATCTCTAAATCGCATGAGTTGCTGCTGTGTTTACCTACAGTGGTGCTCAAAAGTTTACATACACATGCTTAAGTTGACTAAAAAGAGGAATAAAAAAATCATGTTTTGGAAATTTATTTTAATACCTAAATTAAAAAATGAGGTAAAATCCAACCTTTAAGGACACCAATTTTCTTTGTGAATGAATAACGTATTGTAAATAAATAAATGTTCTTATTTAAAATACAGGGTCATAGTATACCCCTATGTTAAATTCCCATAGAGGCAGGCAGATTTTATTATTAAAGGCCAGTTATTTCCTGGATTCAGGATATTATGCATCCTGATAAAGTTCCTTGGCCTTTAGAATTAAAATAGCCCCACATCATCACATACTCTTCACCATGCTTAGAGATAGGCATGGGATACTTTCTATAAAATCATCTCTCAATGCAAATCAAACCAGGTATTAGTCTAACTGAAATAAAACCATGCCTATCTCTAAGCATGGTGAAGAGTATGTGATGATGTGGGGCTATTTTAATTCTAAAGGCCAAGGGAACTTTATCAGGATGCATAATATCCTGAATCCAGGAAATAACTGGCCTTTAATAATAAAAATCTGCCTGCCTCTATGGAATTTAACATAGGGTATGTATACTTATGACCCTGTATTTTAAATAAGAACATTTATTTATTTACAATACGTTATTCATTTACAAAGAAAATTGGTGTCCTTAAAGGTTGGATTTTACCTCATTTTTTAATTTAGGTATTAAAATAAATTTCCAAAACATGATTTTTTTATTCCTCTTTTTAGTCAACTTAAGCATGTGTATGTAAACTTTTGAGCACCACTGTAATTGCCGGTGTACATTGTGTGTACTTGAAGGATTAAAAATATATATTTAGGAATGAACAAAACCTAAACATAACTGAACATGAGGTTAATTTTGGGATTGTAGAAAGAAAATGTGCTAATTGTTAACCAGCTCTATTAGTTTCTCTTCATTTCTGAGGACTTGTGCAACTACTCTGAGGAACACAACATAGTGCAGTGCTGGAGATATCCTCAGGTTATAGTCCTTGACAGCCTGGGTTAAAGTGAGTATTGATTGTTTTGGAAGAGGTTAAATGTCAAGAGGGGTGGAGATGGGGCTCTATACCGCACAAGAAGAAGCAACAGGGGCATGTGTGTGCATGTTTGAGCGTGCGTGTGAGACCTTTGTTTGCCATGTGCAAATAATATAAAAAGCAAAACAGTGAGGGGAAAACCAAATCTGGAAGGTAAATTCTCCTTCTGAGGCATGTTCTGCTACTGCTTCATCTGTGTGTGTGTGTGTGTGTGTGTGTGTGTGTGTGTGTGTGTGTGTGTGTGTGTGTGTGGTGACATCAACAAGGCAAATCGGAGTTGACCATCAGTGCGGTGTTAACCATTGAACTTTGACCTGTACCGGTCAGGAGCAGGTCGGATCGCTGTAGTGGGTCTGACCTCAAACACAACTAACCTGATCTTCACTCAGAGATAAAAATGTCCAACATGTGGGGTTTTATTTTCCAGGTTCACTTCTGAATTCAAAACAAGCATTAGATTTTGTACTGGATTTCCACAGGCCGCTACACAAGGACTCATTCATGATGAGATGTGACTCAGCATTTATATGCACAATGTCACTGTACGAGAGCAGTGAAGGTTAAAGCTGATTTGAAAAATCAAACTATATCATTTAAGAACTTTATCTCATAAACTTTTTTTAATACTTGACACTAAACTTGCAAAGTGAAAGATGCAGTGGGAGAGCTAGCCAGCATTATGAAAACGATGCGGTGTGCTTGATAAGTGTGGAGAAGTGAGTGCATGTGTGTGATGAAGAAGAAGAGGAGTGCTGCAGAACAATACAAAGAGAAGGAAAGGATGGGAGGTAAAAAGAGGGCAGGCAGATGAGTTGAGGGGACGTGGAGAAGGAAAAGAAAGGCGGAAAGAGGTAAAGGCAGAGGGAAAGGAGAGACGGAAGAAATAAAGAAATCGGGGGACAGCATGACAAATAGAAGAGAGGAAGCAGAGAAAAGATGGAAAGAGGAAAAGAGGAAAACTGAGAGACAGGGAGGGAGAGTGGGAAAGAGAGAGACCGAACAAAGAAGGCAGTGTGTGGTGAACAGGGGATTGAGTCGCCATCTGAGACGAATAAAAACTGGAATAACAATAAAAGTCAGAAGGCGCTACCTCCCCTCCTCTTCCTCACACAACCCCCCCACTGACCAACACTGAACAGCACGTGCACACACAAACACATCACCCCTTTTATAGTCCTGAGTTTTTCTGTAAAGCACTTTGCGACAAATCCCTGGACACACACACACACACACACACACACACACACACACACACACACACACACACACACACTTTGTGGGGACCCATCATTGACATAATGCTTTCCCTACCCCCTTACTCTAACCTTAACCATCACATCTAAATGCCTAACCTTAACCCTTACCATCACCCTAACAATAAACTAATTCTAACCCTAATCCTAAAACCAAGTCTTAACCCTCAAATAGCCCTTTAAAGTTGTGGGGTCCTGCATTTTGGCCCCACAAAGCTGTCCGGACTAAAGTATACTGTATTGCCGGTTTTTGGACCCCATGAATGTAGTTAAATGAGAAAACACACACGCACACACACGCACGCACGCACACTGAGCCAGAGAATCAAAGACACATGGGACAACAGCGCACACACACAGCAGCTGTAGACGAAGGACAAAAACATATACTGTTCGAAGGGTGATGAATCTTGTAAGAGTTATGTGCATATTTTTGTACATTAAGTTTTATGTGTGTTTACATATGTAAAAGTGTGTGTGAATATACATCAGTGCATTGCAAAGCAGGAAGGAGAAGATGAGCAGGTGAGAGAGACAGTGATGATGAGAAACAGACAGGGGAGGTGTCACACCAGCAGTGGTGTTTTTAGTGTTGCTACAGTAGTGTTTCTCTAAATTGCAGCCACATTTTCCCATAACACCCATTGCTTTGTCACGGCTACTTGCATCTGCTCTTTTTCTTTGGTTATGTTTATATTATGCAAAAAAAAAAAAGAAAAAGGTTCAAATGAGTCATCAAATGAAAGAAAGGGTGAAGGAGAAACAGGAGCAAAGAATAAGTGAGGGGTTTAACGTACATACCAAAAATAAATACTATAAAGCTTGCACAGAGATTACAGTTTGCATGTTTATGACGTTACAGCAGTCTTTGTTTCATAAAGTTTTAATACATTCTATGCACTAAATATGTCCCCTGGCAAACACATATGAGATGTATTTATGTAACTAAATTTTCTAATTTCATGCCCTAACTTCCATTTTGTCTCTACTTCATAATACAAACATAATGAAACACTGCCTGTTCACAATTCTTCATATTAAACTTTAACTCTGGTTAAACTGGTTTGTTTATGTTAATAATATGAATATTAAGTATTGAATAAGGCACCTAGTTAGATGTTCCCTCTTATTTACAGAACTCTTACTGCAATCAATGACACCAGATTTCAACTGCTGAGAAAAAATAAAAATAAAAAAATAAATAAATAATCAGAGATGTGGTTGTCAGTTCCTCTGGAACTGAGCTGAATTTTTGCACCTAAACATTGACATTATATATTAACTAAAGGTTTCTTGGTAATGGAAGTAATTTGGTGTTTTGTATTTTTATTGGTGCATGTATATGCACTGTACTTGCATACAGTTTACACCAGGCAGTAATCCATCTACATCTGAGCCATTTCCTCTGTAATCCACAAAGCGGGGTGTGAATTTCAGGACTACACCACAGAGTAAACTCTTACTGTGTGACTGAGATCAGCTCGTCTGAGCCAAGTCTCAACATTCATTAAAACTCAACGAGCCTCCGTTAATGTATTTTTTCCTAATTTTCCCAGAATGTAACAGATGTGAAACCATCGGTGCAGTGCCAAATCTGATTGCTAAGGGTCAGCAACGGTGGTACTGCCGCCTTAGGGTTGAGCCAGGCCATTCTAGGCCAAAGCAGGCCAGTAAGGGATCACTTAAGAGAAGAGAATAGAGAAAGAGGGAAAAAGAAAGACTGTGTGTGTTCAGTGGCTCTCATGTTCGCAGTAGAGCACACACGCACACACGCGCACACACACACACACACACACACACACACACACACACACACACACACACACACACACACACACACACACACACACACACACACACACACACACACACACACACACACACACACACACACACACACACACACACACACACACACACACACACACACACACCTCCAAGTGTGTGCATGTCTATATTTAAACACATTGGGGTTACACATGCATTAGTTTATGCATATGTGCCCATGGAAATGTATGTAAAAGTATTTATACGACTTGGGACTTGGGTATATACGTCTGGAACTCTTTGTGTGTGTGTGTGTGTGTGTGTGTGTGTGTGCGTGTGCGTGTGTATATGTGTGTCTGAGAGAAGCTTCTGAATGTGACCCGTTTGACCGCTTCCTAAACTCATGTAAACAAAGCGTCTCTTTAGTAGTGTAAACGTGACGGCGCAGTGAGTCATGGCCTCTGATCTTCCATATAAACAGCGAAATGTTGAGAGCTGCTGCCAAGAAGAAAAACCCTACAGAACCCAGAAGCTTTTATTCTACCCTCAGTTGGCATCTTCTCCAATGAATTTACTTTTGATTCAGTTTGAGTATTTGTTGGCATGCTTTTCATTGTCTGTTCAGACATGGAAGCTATCACTGTTGATGCAAATTACTTCCCAATCCAAGTTGTTGTCAGCTTACAGTTGATGTTACATGATCAGAGGTTCAGCTTTAGCCATGCACTATAGCCGTTTGTTAATTGGATGAAAAGCATTATGAAAATCAACCTTAAAACAAACACTCTTTTAATAAATATTTAGTATTGATCAGCTATGTTCCAGTAGATGTGAAAAAAAATTCCTAAAACTCAAATATCAAACTGAATATATCATAATTATGGTGGTAAATGGTAAACTGTTTAGTGGTGGAAGCCAACTTATTTTAATTTATGGTGGCTACGTAGTGTTTCAGTTGTAGTTGGACTCTGGCTGGAATTGTTTTATACTATAAGCATTTAGTTCCCTGTTTCAATGCACATGTCATGTAAAAACTCAGATACATATGGTGAAATTGGCTTTCTCCTGAATATTAATAAAAACATTTAAAAAAGAGGGTTTGAAGCTACAATTCCAACACTATAAAATGGTTGATAAAAATGTATGCCAGACAATATTGCAGTATAATGAAAATATTCAACATGAACATGGATATATTGAAGTAAAGAAGGAGTAAATGTAAAGCATGTGCATTGTAAGATATGCCAAAATATGAAATGCAAGTCATAAAAACAAAATATGTGATTAATATAAGAGAGAGTGACAAAAGAATTTACTGGAAATATATTGCGTGTTGTGCAAAGAGCGCATCATGTTCGAATTAACAGTTGCAAGGGTCATGTACAGTATGTACATATAAGAATGTACTGTGGTAAAATGCATTACATTTCTGCATAGACGCATCATGAATCATGGGAGAGTAGTGGTCAGTCTGATTCAGGGCTCAGGGCTAGATGGTGCTCCAACCGCATGAGAATGCTGCTCACATCTTGAAATCATAAATTCACACTCCATATCGGTCCCTCGCAAAAAACTTAGCAACTACTCCTCTCTGATGGATGATGGTTTCAGCAAATGTCAGGAGCAGTTCTGGAAAAAACAACTTTTTTTGGCGCGGATCCAGCTTCTGTGCCTGTGGACGTGGCTTCAAAAAAATTAGTATAGACAACATTGACGCTATGATAGTAGGTTTGATACGGGACATGAAACCAATTACTGGGCTTGGGTAGATCAGTTTATAGAATGGTGCAGGGCCAGTTGTCGTCTGCTAAACACGTAGAAAACTAAAGAAATTATATTTGACTTAAGAAGTGGGGGGTTTGACCCACCAGCAGATGGCTATGGACGGGCAAGGGACTGAAGTGGTAGGCGAGCATAAATACTTAGGAACAATAATAGATGCTAAGTTATCATGGAATTCCAACACTGGTGTCATCTATAAAAAAAGGGTCTGCTGCGACTGTATTTCATGCAGAAGCTGAGACAGTTCAGAGTAGAAAGAGACATGATGGTCATTTTAAGAATATTTTAACTTTTTGCTCCATTGCCTGGTATTTGTCTTTGTCAGTGAAAAACAAAAATAAATTACACAGGATAGATTCCAGGACATCAATTAAATCTCTCTCTCTCTCTCTCTCTCTCTCTCTCTCTCTCTCTCTCTCTCTCTCTCTGATGTTGCACCTTACTATTGATAGCCCACTGGTGCTAATGATACTGCACTTTACTATTTTATAATGTAGAGATATTTGGTGTTGTGTATTGTTGTGTGTGTGTGTGTGTGTGTGTGTGTGTGTGTGTGTGTGTGTGTGTCTGATGAGCTGTATGGTGCAAGATGAATTTCCAAAAGAATCAATAAATGTCTATCTATCTATCTATCTATCTATCTATCTATCTATCTATCTATCTATCTATCTATCTATCTATCTATCTATCTATCTATCTATCTATCTATCTATCTATCTATCTATCTTAACCTGTGGCATTTAATTTAACATATGACTTGTAACGGCACAATCTCAAGTGGCATTTATATTTTCGTAGTGATAATTCAGTTACTTACATGACAAAGTAATATTTTTATTTACAGCAATAAAATTCCTGTAGTGTTGAGATGAAAATTCCATTCTGGGATGTAAAAAAATAATAAATGTAATTAATTGTAGTGATGGAATTACTCACACATGAGGGTGACAATTTCATGTCTAATACATCTAATCATCATAATCTAATACATTTTAAACTGTTTAAAACATAATTCATATAAGTTTTTTTAAATTTTTGACGTTTTTTTCTCTTTTTCTTCTTTACAATATGTAGATATGTGCTATCGCTTATACGTGGTCTACTAACAGAAATGAAAATAAAGTGATATATATATAAAAATAAAAAAACATGATTTATAAGGGATAATATATTCCTTCTGCAAATCCTTGTTGCTGCAGCCATTAAGGGTAAAGCCCACTGTTACTAACATTTCAGTGGTGGAGGGAGTGGGTGTGGGAGCTCTATAGAATGGAGGACATAACCCACAACTTGAGGCTCCAGAGGGATAAACTTCTGAAGAGCTGGACCCTTGTCTTACTAAAAATGTTCTGAAAGAAGAGAGCAATCACTCGCCACTCTCTCTGACGGAAATGTTCATACATTAAGTCTCCAAGTTAGAATACACCCTTAGTTTGTTTTGCTGAGTAAGAACAAAGGAATTTAAAATCTGGTGGACATGCACTTCAGTCCAGAAAATAACTACCAAGAAAATTCAATAAAAATGCAATGAATTCTGGGTAACATGGAGACAAATGTCAACATCTGGCAGCTTGGAAAGCCGAGCACAACAAAACTACAAATGTCTGGACTGATGCTCACACTCAACTTCTCAGTAGTGTATTCTCCGCTGGAAACCACAAAAGAGAGAGACAATAAGTGTAAACGGAAAATCCAAAGGACTAGATCTTTAGAAAATCGTGTAACCTGGCAGCTTAGGTTACAGAAACTCTGCCTAATAATGAAGCTACTTACAGGTTACTTGTCTTTTCAAGTTGAGGTTTGCTTATAATTTGGCAGTTTAAAGCAAAGAAATCCAACAAATGAAACTTTTTCACTCTTGGTTCAGACCACA
Source organism: Percina caprodes (assembly GCA_013375575.1). NCBI lineage: Eukaryota > Metazoa > Chordata > Actinopteri > Perciformes > Percidae > Percina > Percina caprodes. The sequence goes on along the minus strand of JABXJD010000127.1, from coordinate 1,202,160 downwards.
GAAAACAAACTGGAGGTGTGATGTAACACAGTCAGCGTTAAGAGTCCTACCTTTACTTGTAGACCAAAATGCAGAGCAAGTCACCAACACCGTCAGAGTTAGGGCCCATCCAGACTGGAAGAAGCACTCTGGTGAGTTGTCGCAGGGTTGTGCAGCGTTGGGACTTGCACTTAAAATGGCCCATTTATGTGACATAATACATACGCCAATGTAGCCTAATTAGACTTTACCTTTCACAATTATTTATCCGTCAAACCGTTTACAAATCTCAACATTTCGGAACACAATTATAGGTAGCTTCATTTCACAGGGACAGAGAGAAAGAAAAGAGACGGTGTGACTGTGCTTTGTGCTGGAGCATGTTGGAGGAAACAGCTGTTAAACTCCTGGGCAGTTAAGTGCTTATGTTCCGTTTTGTACCCTCACTTTCTAGTGGCAGCGATAGAGGCAGTAATGTTTACGGTTTCCTATACGGGACTATCATCCCGCCTGACAAGTTTAACAAGTCTGATTGCAGGTTACATGATTGGCCACCAAAGGTGACGTTGGGTTGCATTTTGCCAAAAATGTAATCTATCTCAATTGTTCGCCAAAGGCCACTGCAGTTATTTTCAGCCTAAAACGCACTACTCCCTTTTAAAATGAAAGGGAAATCTTGCATTGTCACCTGCCTGCCTGACGTCCGCCAAATGCAGCCTTAGAAGTTAAACTCCCCATGAGGCCACACATTTTAAAAATGTGTGTTGCCATGGTTTCTGTAAGGAGCCTCTGATAAAAGCCTTCCCCAACTGGTTTACATTACACACACTGTAACTGTACGCTTGCACGTCTACATGCACACAAAAGTGGAAAAGACAGAGGAAACAGAGTTCAGACTTGTGAAACCGCTCAAAGCGAACAGCAAGTGCTGTGTTACAGGATGGGTGATGTTCTTTTAACGAGCCGACCGCAGATATCAGTGTTTGGGGTTGTGTTTACGCAGTGTCTGGGTGACTCAGATCAAAGTTACCGGCATGTGGTCGAGCTGACCAAGTCTCCCCAGCAGCTAGACGACAGAACACACAGTGTAAAAAACTGATAAGGGCTGAACAAATACACGCCAACAAACACAACTCTCACTTACTCAGTCACTCCCTGTGTGTACGTCTGTTTGGACCGTGAAGGAGGAAGTGATGAAGGAAAGGAGCAGACTAAATGTGTGTGTTGGACGCATGAATGTGCGTATGTGTGATTGACAGAGTGAGTGACAGAGAAATGCTGGGAAAGAACAAAAGTGATTGATAACTTTAGATGTTGGGCGATCTTGAACAAAACCATCTGCATACAGCCATGCAAGATTTTACGGGGATACTGTTTCTGGAAATTAATCTTGAATCATTCATTGCTGTGAGCACCACAAGCAAGACACAGTTCATATTATAATTATTATATTATGCCATTATAATGGCATTGTAGCAGAATTTTGAGAGATATTGCAAAACCTGGACAGATAAAAAAAAGAGATAACAAGATAAAACTATTGTACACACCCAAATACAATCGAGTGGACACACACGGACACACAAACACACAAATAGTTATATTATAGACTGACCCATGGGTTCCAAAACAAATTTTTCCTGAGTGACGGCCAGAGGAGGTTGAATGCGAACGGTCATCTTAGAGGACTGTACAACACAACGGGCCTTCACCTTTAACTAGAGAGAGAAAGACGAAAGAAGATTACAGGAGTGAGATGGGGGGGGACAAGATAAGAGAAAGAGAAAAGAAAATAATGAGACAACAGATGAGTTTATAATGATAGCGGGGAAATGCTGCTCATCAATGTGCGTCCTTAACTCACCTGTACTGTTACTGAAGGAACGGGCAGACCGTCCATATCTTGGATCAGAGCTTGCTGCAGACGGAGACAAAGGGAATGATGGGTCTGTCTGCGCATATGGTTGTAAATGTGTCAATGTGTCTTTATGTGTTTACCGATGGCTTGTCCATGCTGGAGGACACAACAACTGTAACAATCAGGTCCTCCTCAGCGTCGGTTTTAGCCAGGATGTCTATAACAACAACAGAGGAGTTTTATCTCACAACAACCAGTAATATGTATTCCTCAGAATATATTTCACAAATACAGGTGGTTAGATTCGCAAAAATCAAAGCTACTTTGTAGTCTGCAAACAAGAAGAAGATGATGATGGTGTTATTGGTTTAACCCATTTGAACCGCCGAAATATCACATATTTTCCCATTACAGAAACTGAAACTGCCATTGTTTTTTTTCACACTAAGTAAGACACGTTAAGACATGAGGTTGAGAACTAAAGTTCTAGTGACTTGTTTGAGACTCTGGTGCTGTAATCTAATATGTTTAAACTAATTCAGTCACTCAATCTCTAGTAAAAGTAGCAGCAGTGTCCTACCCTGAGTCCTGGTGGCTTCTCTAATGAACTTCTGCAGCGTCTTCATCTCAGCATCCACCTGCTCGTAGTCAGCCTCCCTGGCGTCCACCTTGGGCGTGGTGAAGAAGGAGGGGTCCGTGCCCATGTAGGAGCACAGGAGGTGACCATCAGAGCTCAGGCTGATCACGACTCCTTTTATCTCCCTGAGGAGATGACAATAACATGAAAAACTGGTACTTATACCTAGTGTGCCCTTTGCTATTTGTTAGCAACTAGTCTCTAAAACATCTTTTCTTCAGCAGTTCAAAATAAGCGTAGTTGTTATTCGTTTCTCTCCTTTCAACCTAATGTGTTTTCACTTGATTCTTGCTGTCCGGAGTTTGTACATTCATGGTTGAAAGCACTTAATTGAAATTTGCTTTGGATATCAGCTAAAAGAAATTCATGTAATGCAGTTTATTGCTTTATAGTTTCTTTAATGCTTTGTGGAAATTACAATGCAAAGTTCAGTGTTGGTTTGTGATGTTGAACAAGATGGAAATGCTGTGTGAAGCAATAATGTATTTCAACTCTGTGTGTGTGTTAAATGGTTGCAGATGTGTTGTAGTTCCTGTCCAGTGAGGCGGTAACACACACGCCAGGGGTTCAGGTCTAGAGCAGCGGCTGGATCCACACCTGCATCGGAGAGTGTGTGCATAAAGCTTTCACTTGAACTGCCGACACACACAGACACACACACACAGATTTTCCACAGGCCAGTCCAAATTTGAACTTGTGAAGACTTCAAGTTGGTGAGTACAGTTTGGAAAGAGAGCCTGAGCATTTAATCTGGGGGACTGGCAGAATTAACTAAGTAATATAATCCAATACTGCCTCCAAAAACAAAGCTAAAACTCCTGGAGCATGGCTATGTATCACAGATATTCACAGTGAGCTGTTTGAGTGTTTGTTGTGTGTGTGTGTGTGTGTGTGTGTGTGTGTGTGTTCCTCGCCCAAACTCTGTGCAGCATACCACCAACATACTGGATAAGATGATTACTATCAAGATCGTCAAAACAACACAGCCTCAACTAAACCAAACAGCTACCTAGACACACACTATCTTCTGCATCTAACACACACGCGCACGCACGCGCTCAGACACACGCGCTCAGACACACGCACACACACACACACACACACACACACACACACACACACACACACACACACACACACACCCCATTTGTTAGCCATGTTTGTGGTTTGCGTTGTAATTGTATCAAATTGAATTTTGATTGGAGTTGTTTTGGAAAAACCAAATTATTGGCTACAGCTGGCCCCTCCCTACTATGCTCTGATTGGCCAGCTGGAAGACATTGTCAGGTCATTTCCTGTTGAAAGTCACACACTGGATTTCATAAGCTTAAATATCACACACTGAGATGTTCTTCTAAAGGGGCATTTTATAAAGTGAGGCTTGATATCTTGTAAATCCCCAGTTTTCTATTAATGACATCCTTAATAATTTAACAATACTTAACATATTGAGTCCTTGAAAGCGTTCCTGAAGCAACTGTCCTGGTTCTACTGTAGTGCGACTCTCAGTTTCCTCAGAGATAAATTTGAGAACCTTCTGTATCATCAGATGTTGTGTGTTTTGCTGGACCTCATACTCACGGGAAGTTGGCGACGCGAATGGCCACGGGCACAAAGGGAAGCTGCGCTGCCCACTTTAGAGTCACATCCTGGTAAACCAGCAGCATGTTGGTGTGGTTACCTAGCAACAGGTTGGTTGTGCCATCTGTCACTAAACAAGACCAGAAAAAAATGGTGATCAAATGGTGATTTAAAAAAAAAGTCTTCCTGTTAAAATGATTTTCCTAATTACACATTTATTTAATTGTCTTGTCTTGAGTACAGGGGCATCAGGCTCACATTGTGGTGCTGATGTAAAGTTCAAAGCCTTTTCTATGACTTTCCATTAGTAAAGCGGAGGGCTTTAATGACCTCTGCCCTTCCTGGTTGTTGAATGTCACGTGTTAATCTGGATTCAAATTTAGCAGGGCTGTACAGAATCAATAGGATTAAAGTAGACTACAGCAGAGTGTGTGTGTGCGTGTGCCCCAGTTAATTCTCATGACCACTGAATAACCACTGAATTGGTGATGCAATTGGGATCAAATCAAGCTGTGCAAGAGACAATACAAAGCTTTTCACACCCTTTTCTGCCTTTCCTTACACTTACATTTGTTGCATTCATTGGTTTGATATCATCATGCCCAGGCACAAGGTTAGAGCAAGCTTTTGCATGTGTATTGGGCAGAAATTAATGAAAAGGAATTATTCTGCTGACTCATGTTCTATCTTATTTAAAATCATAAAATGATAAATGATTGATCACAAAATACCAAATGAGGTTTAAAATCTGCTCAATATCCATTAAAACTACCACAATATAAATGTCACTTTTGACGATACGACTTAGTGTCTCATGGCTACAAATCCAACCTCAGTTTCATAGCAGTAAAAACGCATCAATTTTTGTCTCTGATTTTTGGCTTTGAAAAACAGTGGTGCATATTCACATATCCAACTATAGAACACAGAAATAACACATTCCTGTGGTGGGTGGCATTACAACTTGTACCCTCCTTTAAAGAAAAATCATCTCTTTACGTCTCACATCTGGTTTGTATATGGAATTGTCATTTAGGTCTTTCATTTTAAGACAAGGTCAGCTTTTATAGGTGTGTATAAAACTGAAGTTACATATACACTTTCTCCTGTGACTCACAGCTAGAAACATTAAATATAAATACTACTTATGTTTTCCTACTTATTGCACACACACACACACACACACACACACACACACACACACACACACACACACACACACACACACACACACACACACACACACACACACACACACACACACACACACACACACACACACACACACAGTCCATCCCACAAATGGTGCAGTTACCACCTAGAGAGGCGACCACACGCAAAACAAACACGCCTCACTCACGCAGAGTTGAATACACAAGTTACAATATAGTAACAGCGGTCAGCAGGGTGGTACAGCGCAGGGGTCAAAATGATAGTGTGTGTTGGTGCCACATCAAAGCCGGACACACAACTTCTATCTAGCATCAGCATTATAATAACAACCTAATTAGAAAGGTCCAATCTACGTTCTGCGTCATCTCAAAGCCAAACATCAGCTCCCATTTTACTGTCCTCTACTCTTCCAGCTCCCTTGTGCCCTCACGTATCAGCACTCCCTCTCTATTCCTGCCTGCCTTTTTACCCATCTCCTTAATCCTCTTTTTTATTTTCCAACCATCTGCCCAAAGTTTTACTCTTCCTTTCAACTTCTCCTGTCTTTCTGCCTTTTCCTCATCACTCTCTTCCTTTTATCTTCTCCCCAATGTGTCTGTTATCATTCCTTGAAGGAGAAAAGTTGTCTAAGAAGCATACCATCTAACTGCAACATCCCTGGTCCGATTCCAGCCAGGTACAGCTGATGGAGCTACTCCGCACTGGGAGGATTGATTTCAAAGTTATTTCACTCATTCACAAGAGTCTTAATGGTTTGGGACAAGCATATATTAGTCATTGTTCTGTCATTTTAGAATTCTTCACGGTCTCTACAATCCTTTGCAGCATTTTTTTTTAAATACAAACTGTTTTTCACACAAAAGAAAGAAACAAGAAAGAGAAACAAGAAAAACACTGTTCACTCTTTTTGTTTTAATTTTATCTGTAACACATACTATTGTTTTTAGCATGCAATCTGTTGCATTTGCCGTTTGTTATTCATTTGACTTCAAGGTATTATAGTGCACTATTTGCACTTTATTTATTTTTGTTTCTCTGCCTCATTATAAAGATGGTTCAAAATTAGCACCGCCTACTAGCCAAATGCTGGTAAAATATGTAAGTGGGTGGTAGATTTGCTTCACTCACCAGCCAAAAAAAACAATGGTAATCTATTCAGTGCCTAGTAAAATTTGAAAATTCATTAGCCATTTGGCTGGTGGAAGAAACAGTTAATTTTGAACCCTGACTGTAAAAGCACTTAGAGCTACACCCCCCTGTATGAAAGGTGCAGTATAAATAACTTTAACAGTAATTTTTTATTCCCTCTCACAATGTTCCCTTTGTGTCTCTTGACTACATGCTGTCCAATAAAGGCAAAGTAATGCCTAATAATAATAATAATAATACACGTACAAATAAGTGACAAATTTAAGGAAAACCGATGCAAACCATTCTTGCAAAAGCTATTTCCTTAATTAGTGTTTTGACCATGGTGTTGGAGAGCACTGTTAAGACTTCACTCTCAAATCTCCCACAGGTGTTGACTGTGAAGGCCATAGTACATGGTATCCTCCAGTAAGTTTATAGAGAAGAAGGGATCAGATAATCTTATCCAAACCAAGAGATTTGGCATATCATTGTGGATTGAATCAATGCAAGAGCTGCATTACAGTGTTTCTGGCTAGCAGTAAAGTTATCCGACAGAGAAATAGACAGACGGGGAGGTAAACAGGGAGAGTGAGGGCAGTGGTCCAGCAGAGGCAGCTGTGAGGCTGAAGGCCAGAAGGAAACCATAAGGAAACACTCAGGAGATCACTGTTGTCTATCCTCTTCTGCACAACACTCTCAATAGTAAGGGTTGTGCGGAGTACCACTAAATGCACTTGCACTATAAAAGAACAATTTTGGAATGGGCAGCGGCAGTTCTGACAGTCACAGTGTCACTTCAAATGTCAGCCTGTTAACAATAAACCAAAGATCAAACATGGACACAGAGGAGTGCAGCAGCACTCCGATCCAGGGAGCTGCCTTCTTCCAACCATGTGGGAATTTTTGTGGGTTGTCATTGTTGACAGGAGTCTGTCCCAAAAAAAAGGTACTTTTGTTTTTCACTGGCACATCATGCATTGAATTTATAGCCAATTTCCAAGAATTATTTAAATAATCTGAATAATATCTGGACTAGATAGTGATGGGAACTTTGAAAGCTTTATTACAGTCCTTATAAAATGTCAGCTCGACCATTTCCATCCATTCCCCCCTTCTGGATGCTTCCTCCAATCTATGTTTTGCTTTCGTTCACATCAGTCTTTCATTTTATCTTTCCGCCTGTCAGCTCTCTATTCCAGATCAAGTGTAATACTCTCCAAAGAATGATTCTATGGTACATTGTTGTGTAAACTGAACCAGACAGACACATTTTTGTTGCTGTAATGAACGCTCATAAAAAAGGTTGTTTATTGCTCCATGCTCAAAAGGCTATACACACAACTTTTACTCTACTGTATTTAAGCATCACTCTGGAGGGTAACCATATCTGGGTAATTAGTTTTGCATGTGGTGATAAGAATCAGGTCGCAGAAGGGTTATACCATGTACCTACTTCTCTTCGGTAAAAAACAACTTTAAAGTTTTAGTCCTTAAATACCAGGGTAAATCAACTGAGCATAAAGACAAACTGTTGTAGAGCAGACATATACGATAATTGGGGGAGACCTGCGGCGCCTCCGCAACACAGCACAGATGCGCCCGGTGGAAAACAGGGGTAACCCTCCTTTAACAACGGGGGTGTAGACCATGCAGATCACAGTACAACAGTATTTGTGTGTTAGTATGCATTTGTGCTTGTTCTCACGTCTACAATTTCGGAGAAACTGGAGACCATCTCACGTCCTATTGGTACAGAAGCATAATCATAACAGACAAAATCAAATCATTGTGTGTATAGGAGGCAGTAGCCAGATGCGATGAAACTGAGGAACTATAGCTACACAATTATCAGATTACACATAATCCCTCTCTTCTCCTATCAAAGGTGAAGACAGGGAGAGGTGTTCAAGTCTGGAACCCATTACAGGTCTGTAGCGGTGTTGTGCTGTGCATATTCATCATGGGTAAATTAACTGCTACTGCATGAACCTGTGTCCTCCAAAACTGGTTTGTACGTGAACGTGACCAAAATGACAAATTTGGTCACACACTACCTGGTTTGATATCTCAAACAATTGTTACTAAGAAAGCATTTTCTTTCCCGCTTTGTCTCGTCTTCGCTGCGGTTTGGACATGAACTTTTGGCCACATTTTGGGCTTCTCAGTGAGTGATCTTTATCATGTTTTGACACCGTAATTGTGTATCTGCACAGTTACTTTTCACGAGTAACACAGCCTTGTTTTAAGCTTTATTTAAAGAGTTTATTGTTGTTAGGAGTTTTATTTTAGCCAAACCAGTAAATCGGTTTCTTTGAAAAATCACCAAATATGGACATTCACGGTATTCACTGGACAGCAACAATATATCATGTATCATACCACTCAATATATATATATATGAAATCCATTCATCTTTCACCATATGTTTATGTACTACACTGTCTGTTGAGTTTTTCTTTTAATGCATGCAGGCAGAGCTACTCCAGTAATTCCATCATGTTCTGCCAAAAGCAGCTTCCTGCATAGCCAGTCGTGTGGCACTGGGCCACTGCACAGAATACTTTGTTTCTGTGTATTTGTTCACTTAGTCTCAGTAGTTTGGTTGTGGCAGGTGCACTGGTGCGTTGTGCATGATGTGTTGCTGGCCTTTACTTTACTCCAGGTTGAAAACATCAGTGCTGCATTAGCTAAATCGCGCAGAGGCTGTGCTCAGGTCTCTGCAAAACGCCATGTATCCAAATCCTTCAAGAACAGCAAGTTCTATTGCCTATTTTTTAATTTTTTATTCCAATTCATCTTTGATAATTGCCGATTAGCTGCCAAATGCTAAAATCTAATAAGTGTTAGCACTCTACTTGAGCATGATTGAACAAGCCCTGTGACCTTTGATCTCTTGTTCTCTTTCTGAATAGTGATACTTACACTAAAACATTGTGCCTCCAAACTAATCACTGTCTTTAAGATTCTAATAGAATTTGGACTCAAAAGGATTCATTTGGCAACAAAACACAGAGACAAGATGGATTTAATTTCCTCTTTAGAATTCTATAACCTGTGTTTCCCTTCCCTTTCTATTGCTGTGTGTTATAAGTTTCGGTTCAATCTTTATTCTTACACATCCAGTTAAGGACCTGGTCTATTGTTTCTACTGCTCAGCCAATCTATATTAATTCCGTAACCGGTCAAGTGTGCAGGAGAAGAGCTCTTGTTGGACAAGAAGACATGAGGACTGCTGAAATATTCTTTTATAGATTAGGTTTATCTCACTGCACTACTTAAAAGGTGCCCTGCCACACAAAACAGTTTTTACCTGCATTTTCTTAAATATGTTAGGCCCATATGTGTATGTGTTATGTGGTGAATGTGAAAATGAACTGCTACCTTCTCTGTCAGCTCTCACCACTGAAAAGAATTAAGAGGAGAAATCAGGCCAGTTAAAACAGCTGGTCAGTTTGACGTCATGTTGCCTGAGCTCATTAATATTCATGAGCTCGCCCAGTTGCGCTGAGTTAAGGATACTGATAGAAATACTCTCATTGGATAGCTGTTAGCCAATTAGAGTCAAACAGTTAAGCTCATTAAATATTAATGAGAAATGGCACAAATGGAGATGAGTCTTTCTGCAGGCTGTCTATACCACACTAGAATGGCTTGAAACAAGGTAACCAAGGCATCAAGTTACAGAGTCTATGGTAGAACTTCAGACATTACCACAAAGTAATAAAATACATATGGCAGGGCACCTTTAACTCATATTTTAAAGGTTCAGTGTTGTGGTTTACCTGAGGCGTAGGGCAGAAAGGAGCTAGGGTTGAACTCCAGCTTCTTCATGAAGCGGATCTGGCCGCTGTCACGGAGACAGTAGAGGTTCCTCTCACCCAGAATGAAGATGAAGGAGGAGTAGTGGGAGAGGGAGGGCACACAGAGGTCCAGGGCCTGTTCTCCCAGGACAAACGACCAGTCAGGCTGGAGGAGAACACACACAGTTACAGCACACTAACCACTTTTCTTCAATTTCAAAACAACAATCACGATGTATACTCTGAGTACCCTTCACAGAATGTTTATGAAGTCACTGAAATCAATCTCTTTTGTTAAGTATTTTAATCTTACCATTAAATCTAACTGTTGTTTGCAGTTCTTAGTAATTGCATTATTAAATATCTGTTATAGTATGTGCAGTTGAACTTGCACTTTACAGTAGGCCTCTCGGGGGCTTGTTTACCCATTGTTGACCGTCATGGCCTGAGAGGAACATATCATTCAACTGTTTATACTACAACTTGTATATAGATGAATACCAATGCATTTGAATTTGAACTAGCTGTCAAACAACTATACCTTACCCACATACAACCAATAACAAATTAATTAAACAATTAATGTTTGTTGGACAGTTAACAAGCTCAAACTAACATATTTGTTTGTGCTAGCGTTTTAAAGCATTGTTTTAGGAACCTAACCAAGTCACAAAGGATACAATTGTCAATTAAATACAATTAAATTTGACAGGGGAAAACAAAATTCCAAAGATTTCAGGTTAAAGGTGCATTAATGTAGCCTGGATGCCAGACAAACTTAGCCCCGCCCATAACATTTGAGGTCAGGATGTTTGCACATTCTGACTAGAATCTGAGTTTGACCACATCAGGCTAGCATTAATGTTAAAAACCAACAGAATCTTTCTCAGGCTGTTGACTAACGCTCACATAGTTTGATCTGTAAAACTACGTTTCTCCACAAAGAACCATGCAAACGCGCAATTTAAAATCTATTTCTTGGAAATAAGTCATTTAGCAACAACTGATTAGTCGACTAACCGACTTAGAGGGGGCAGACCTAGATCTTACTTACACACAGTCAATTTATCTCTGGTAGCTGCTGTGTTAAGGACTCACCGTCAGCCTTTTTCCTCCAGTCTTGAGGGGCAGATCAGGATCCTGTCGACTCTCTGCCTCTGTAGCCACTGCCAGAGTCTCATACCTGGGAGTCAGTGAGACACAGACAGCTGCTTAGCAAAATATTTAATCTCTGGTTGGCTTAGTATTAAGGTGTTGTTTTCCGGCCACCGTTTTATTTGCAAGTTGCTTTCTGCAAACAAACACCAAGCTATTTCGAACATGTAAAAGTTTTTAATCCATATGCATCCAACTTAATTAATCCAAAGTTTATCTCTGCTATGATTAAATATTCTTGGAAACAGTTAATTTTGACTCAGTAGGTCTATATTGGTTGCTATGGAAGACCTGGAAGTGACCTGCATTGCACTATGTAGAGAGCATTTCCCATTTAACCATTCCCTCCAGATATTTCACAGTCAGCCTAAAACCTGAAATTAGTGACTCTCTGGTTACAAATTTTGCTTCTTTTACCACTAGCCAAAGACCACAACAACACCAGCTATTTTCCTAAGTGAAATTCCATCTGTATAGCAAGGGCAGAGATCCTAGTACACATCACTTATTCACATTTAAAAAAAAGTCAAACACTGTATAACATGTCCATTATTAACATAATCCACAGCCTGCGTATCATATCCTCTCTTTCTTTTACAGCTTCTGTCAGTTCAGTCAACAAGCGGCTGACCTGCTGTTCCCCGGAACTGCGGTCAATCAGTTTTAATCAGCAAGCTGTTAGCAACTGGATGAGGATAAAGTGGTCAGACTGATCTGTGGTCAGTTGATTTTGGCATCTTCCGCATCAGGAGTTTTCCAGTAAGAAGCTGGCAGTCAAAGTGGCTTGGCGGAAATCTGTCCTTCTCCTCAAACACCTGGACGAACGGAGATCTCCAAACCCCGACCCAGCCCGACTGCGGACTGCAGACCGCTAAATAACTGCTGATTTATCCACTCTCACTTAGTAATACTGTGTTGCAGTTAATCAAAGCTGGCAGCAATCTTTACATTAGGAGACACAATGTTCTCCTTTGGCATTTTTTTGTTTAGTAGTTTAGGCAATACTTGGGTGATGTTAGAAAACAAATTAGACAAACTGACATCACAAAACAGCACGTGTTCACTGACAAATTCAGTATGATAAGGGTTCAAATTTTTCATGTTTAACCATTGAGCACTTAATGAAAGTATAATTGCTGTGTTTTGAAATGTTTGCCTTATTAGTTAGTAACCAATACAACAACACTATACACTGTACTATATAGTAATAGCATTGTGTCTGTAGTTAGTTTTTTATGAAGGTAAATATGGTGCAGCGGCTCTAGGGAAGGCAACGTCTGTTAGTTGGTCAATGACTTTCAAACTGAAATATATTACATAGATTGCATGAAATCTGGTGCAGACATTCATGTCCCCCCTCAGGATGAATTGTAATAACTTTGGCGATCTTGTTACTTTTCATCCACAGCCATCATCAGGTAAAAGTTTTATATTGTCCAATACTGCCAGACCAAATACCTGCAAAATGAATACAATTCCCATCAGCCTCAGCCGTACTGTGTTCAGTGTGAATAACCAAATGTTAACATACTAACACAGTAAATTAGGATGATTATAATGACCTGCTGAACATCGGCATGTTAGCATTGTGTTGTGTTTTTTGATGCATTCAGTGTGAATGCACTAACTCAAACCTGTTTAGAGTTAATATGTAAAATGGAATTGGGACGCAGCTTTGGTTCTGTATGCATCACAGGCAACTCAAATCACCCAAAGGCGCCATTACTAATCATATTTTTTTTAGAATGAAGCAAGATAAATGTTAACTACATTTCAAGACTTTTCCTAAATGTGTTGTATAGAAGAAGAAATTGTCACATCACTGCCATCCCATTGGCTAAAACAACGTTTCAGTTTTATACCCTAATAAATCAAATTAGCATGACCCTAAAAGTAACACTAATTCCTCAATAAATTGTACATAAAGCAGCAAATGCAAGTGTTTTAAACTTTCATTTTTGCAATGCAACATTATAGTTTTCAACTCTTCTGTACAGTAGCGGTACCTGCTGAGCTCCTATGAGAAATGGGGAGCAGACTAACAAGCTGCGTTATGGATGACTGCCACTAAAGAAACCTTTTCATCACACTGTGAATTTCCCAGGGGAAAAAATTGACTAAAATATATATTAAACATGTCAGCGGTTTTAAGCTTTTAAAGCAACACTCAATGGATCGACAGACCCACTCCTGCATGAGTGAATGGATTAAATTCAGCCTAATAATACTAAAACAACACCATAAAATAACTGTATTCTTTCATTCTGTTTTGGTATTGCTATTCCAGCCTTCACTTAAATGTCTTATTAATGATGGGATGTGAGGCAGCATGAATGAATTAAAACTGGACATGCATGTGTGTGTGTGTGACTGTGTGTGTTCAGTTCAATCCACCAGAAATTGGTTGGATGTTGATTTAAGTATAATGAAAGAGGGCAAAAATAACACAAAGCACTGTGGGTGCGAGAAAAATGGAAAACCCACAAAAATCTGATTATTCGCCTGCATGCCTAACATATGAGGATGGAGAACAAGACGCACACACACAGACCACTGGCATAGACAAACTCTTGAGAACATGGAGAGGGATTTTTTTGTTTGTCATTTAAAAGTGTTTGTGGTGAACATGGTGTGCGCGCTCTTACATGCATGGACAAAGTTTTGGAAGGCCCTGACAGTGTGTTCTCATTTATATGAAAGAGGATCTCTCTGAAAAGCTCCAAAAACAAACACACTCATTTACCTTAAACATATACATCATACAAGCACATACATAGACACCGCATGCACACATGGGCACACACACACAAAATACACAAACACACTACATATGCTCTCTCAGTGTCATGGGTAAACACAAACTTAAATCTCAAAGCTGACGCACACACACACACACACACACACACACACACACACACACACACACACACACACACACACACACACACACACACACACACACACACACACACACACACACACACACACACACACACACACACACAACCAAATCAAGCTCTCATTCATCAGGGCGGGAGACGGTCCAACAGGCCAAATAAACTGAGTGAGGTAGAACAGTTTGACCAGTCTTCTGACATTAAATGTATAACAGACAGTGAAGCCCTGACCCTGTCATCTGATATGGAATATATATAACAGTCGGTGAAACCATAACACATCAGTGCCTGGTTGAATAAAAGTTTCTCTCTTCAAGACTTCCCTTAAGACGTGAATCTGCATGGCTAGATACCACAAGAGGTAAGAGAATGAGAAGGCTTGTAGTTGCCTTTTAAGAACAATGTAAGAATTATCTCGAGCAAACTTCAAAGAAAGGTGAATATTTAGGGTTGAAAAAGGACAGAGGTTGTCGTATGCTGTACAGATTATAAAGTCCCCTGATATTGGGCTATATCATTTTTTAACTTGACTTGAGTTGACTTGGATAGTGAGTGATTTTGCAGAGTCAAGAGACAATCTGGGACCCAGAAAGACTTCATGCCTAGGGATGGGAACAAGATTTTAGTAATACTAATGTCATTTCTGATTCTGCTTATCCGTCCGATTCTTTATCCATTCTCTTACTGATTTTTGGTTAATTTTATGACTGAAAAAAATAGGGCCTACACAGGTAAATAAAAAACACAGGTAGCAACAGGGCACTCTTTAGTGTAGATGCAATGTGAGTGCTTTATTTTTTACATGTATTAGTGTGAGCAAACTCCTAAGACCATGGAAACTCCATAATGATAACTGGCTCTTTAACTAGAAAAAGGTCTCAAAATAGGAGGCAATTCACTGAGGAGTAATGGTTAAAGTCTGTGATTACTCAAACATGGTTGTTGTAGTATGCAGTGTCGTGATTGGTGGAAAATGCTCGCAGAAAGAAAGGCCTGTTGTCAGGTAAAAGTATCACCGTCAAAGAGGCTGAAGTGAAAAGTTGTCGTGGAAAAACCTAAGCTTTAATGATGAATGGACTGATCAGCAAGCTATGCATTCGTAATGTATGCCTCATTTGTAATGAAACCATGCTGTTGCAAAATAAGACAACCAGCTTCACCATCAAGAATGGGAACATAACAACCCGTCATTCACGTGCATATTAAGTAGCAACATGCATATATTTTGGTCTTATTATACATCCATAGATTTGCTGCTCCAGGGGAGAGGATTGTAGTTTAGCCAGCAGTTAAGTTTATAAGAATTTGTCCAAATATCAGGATTCCCGGCAAACTGAGATAAACAGACTAGAAACCAACAACTTTTGGACTGAGCAGACTGAAATATGTCTTCCTACATATTTATGCCTGTAGACAGGTAAATGGGTATTGACTTTTTACTCACAAAAGGTTTTATTTAGTAGCCTACTTACAGTAAGGAGCCTAGCAGATGTTCATCTGCACCAGCGGGTGTTGGCAATCCTCTCTGTATTGTTCCTAGTAACGTACTGCATGCTGTGTACGCACACATCTCGGCTCAGCTGTGTGTGTGTTGAGTGCAGGCCTCTTTTGTACAGAATCCCGGCATGTGAATACAGATGGAATTACAGGGGGCTGGGTTTGTGCTTTACCTGTGTAATATTACCTGCTGTAAAGTTAAATACCAGAACGCATTTTTTTCCTTTTCACTTTTTCTAAATTCATTATTATTCTGCGGGCCGGTATGTACCGGAAAGCTTTGGCGGGCCGGATGTGGCTCGAGGGCCGCCAGTTGACAATGGCTGCTCTAAATCATTCACAATTGTCCTTGGCGGCGTTAAGCCCTGATAGGGGAAATAGCAAAAGGGGAGGATGTCCAGCTTTATCCCAGAAATGTGCATCCACTGAGCCAGACTACTTTCAAACTAGATTTTTCTTTTTCTTTTTACCTACAAAGTGAACATAAAGGTACAGAAAGGAGCTACTTTTAAATTAAACCATTTAAACAAGAGATGATAGGCATAGTTCGGGGTGTATACTTCACACTGTAATGTAAATACAGTACAAGCTTATAGCTATAAGTAATGCAGTGTTGTTGAGTATTTAAAAAAGGTACTCAGTGTCTGCAATATGGAATTTACACAATATGCAAAGGCCTATCAAAGGGCTGTGTGCCCAGGAAGAGTAGTAAAGTCAGTGTTTCCATGGTGATAACTAGTCTGGAGAATCTCTCGATACTGGTGGGGGGCATCCAGATAACAAACAGCTGGGAGAGAAAACTACAGACACACATACCGTACACCCACACAGCCTGCGAGACTTCTGATAGCTCTCCATGCCTGCGCCAGAGGGAAATAGGCAGTGTGCATGTGCTCAAATTAAAAGGAGGTACTTTCCAATCAAACTGTCTATGCGTGTGTGTATCTGTTTTGGTCCATCCATGCGAGATCTGCAGTGAGATCAGATGCCTTTAAGATGGTTCAGCGCAGCTCACTAACCATCAGCAGCTGAAGACGAAGACAATGGATAACACCAGGTATCCTCAAATAACTTCATAGCTGCAACAGCTTACAGACTGAAACATTTGTAGTGATGTGTTTTCATTTGTGGACAATTGTGTTAACCAACCTCAATCTAACAATCTCTAAAATACATACATTTTAATTTGCTCTTTTATAAAAGCAATTCATGATATGTTTTATTTTCATTTTAGCAATAATTCAGCAAAAATACATAAATTATTAACACTGCATGACAACTAATTCAAACAAATTAAATATATCCTACAAAATAAAGCAGTTCTTTAGGGAACTGACTGTATGTGTTACAATGATCTGGCGTTTTTTGGCGAGACTAGAGTGGTTTTGTATGTTTTGAAATGTTCTTAAAATATATTTCCACCCAAGATATTAATTTGTTATTTTGTAACATGTTATATTAACCGGTTATATTAATGTCTGGGTAAGATGAGAGAAGGGGAGTTTATCTGACCAGCATTAGATCATTACAGACAAACATAATAAATTAAGCATCAAAGCAAACAATATTAAGGAGGCTTTATCCAAAAACCTACTTGTAGCTCTCCAGCTGGCGTGCAGAGGAAACCGTGAGGAAGCTGTCTGTTCTGGAGTTGTAGACCAATGGCCCGGGCAGCAGGAAACCAGGCAGGAACCTGCCAAAGGTGTAGCTGTCCTGCTCAAAGAACATCAGCATCCCATCCATAGACTGGATACACAGAGAGTGGTGACCTGAGAGAGGTGGAAGAAAAGTCAGTCACTCCCATCTAATGAAAACAAAATCACTTGGTAAGCAATCACATATGGTTGGTGTTTATGATACGTTGAAGAATGTACAATATGGTATTTACATATTCTAGGTACAAAGTGGCTTTTTGTTGAGATGTTGCACCAACGGTGGAAAATCAAGTTTTGTTGTGTAAAAAAAAAACATCAAAAGTGCATGTTTATTACTTGGCGTACACAAGTGCAACAACAAAAAGTTATATTGTAGACAGCAATTTTGTGTCAGTTGAAAAGTGATTGTTGAAGTAATTTATCAAGGAAACATGCCAAACATTTACTGGTTCCAGCTTTTTCAAAATGTAAATTTGCTGTAATATAGTGTATTATCTAACTGTAAAATAAATGTAGAATGAATTTGGAGTTTTCATGGGTATCTTTCAGACATTTTGCAGACTTAAGGAATAATCGATAATTGTAAGAATTGACAGATTAACTAATAAAAAGAGTCAGTTTTCATGTGTACAACCACGTGCAACACAGTAGAGGAGAGACTTCCCTCGGCTTTACTGTTTTTGTTTTTTTTTTGGGGGTTTCGAATCACTGTTAGCTAAAAAGCCTTGCATTTTTAGGGGTTACATATTGTGTTTTATGATAGCTCCGACCAATGATCCTGGAAGACATTCATGGCTTCTGTTTCATTTCAGCCGTGATGTCGTGTTGTGCTATGAGGTGTGTTTCTCCCTCTGGCTGAATCTGATATCTCCATTAACACCTCCACGCACCTGGCTCTGGGTATGAAAGTGTACAAGAGTGTGTGTTTGTTAGGAAAGGCCTAATGTAGGACATACTAAGCCCTAACACACACACAAACACACAGCAACACACACGGTCATAAAGCAGTGTGACTGTGTGACCAGCGAACTATAATTAGGCCTCAACGTGCTATTAAAACTCACACTGCCATCAACTAGAGGTCAGGGAGACAGCCACCTACAGCACACACACACACACACACACACACACACACACACACACACACACACACACACACACACACACACTCCACATCTATCACCAAGAATTTAGACAGAAAATATTGCCCACTCCTACACACCTATTCTGTGTAAACACGTGTGTGTGTGTGTTTGTTTGTTGTTTGAGTGATGAGTGGAGTTTAGGGTGGCCGTTAACACGCTGTATGACAAGGTCTCTTACGCTGCAGACACACCCTGAATTGTGCTTAGTACTAAAAATGAACCAACAGCAAATGTTGCAGGATCATGAGTGTGTATGTCTGCATATGTATGGATTTACATTCATGGGTGAGTGTGTGTGTGTGTCTGTGTGTTATCTACTGCACCAGCTACTTTTATTAAAAAAAAGGAAAACCTATTTGAAACAGATAGTGTTTCTTGGAAAACAAGCGCATTGTTTTCACTTCATGAAGCGCTCTGTATGTAACTTTGTAAGTGTTACGAACTTCAGGCAATTGTAGTGTTGACAGTGTCTCTAAGCACTAGGGTTGCGTATTATGATTGTAATCTTTGCTTCTTCTTATCTTCCTCTGGCTTAGATTCTTCTTATGTTCGATGGAGGTAAAAAATGTACATACTTTAATTGCGAAAAGCAACCTTAGCTGATTTAGGCTGCCATAACAGTAATTTGTCCAAAAGGACAACATATTTTGTGACTCTGGCATGTTTTTATTTAATTGTTTTGTCACTACTCCAAAAACAGCTGGATACCCAAGGAGAGGACATTCCTTCCAGACAAACACACTTCAGCGCTAGGGTCAAAACGCCACCCACTCAGACAGTCTGACACAGCGCTGTATCATCAATAATGAGAAAACTGCTACATTAAGAAAATGAGAGCCAGACTGTGCCATAATAGTAACTGTGCACGTGTAATTTCACTTGCCCAGGTATTACGTGTCAAAGAGCCCTGTATCAGAGCGACGCTGCTCAGACACAGTGGAGGAAACGGGCCAGTATTAGTATCAATTAATAAGACATGTTGAACAAGCACACAGAGCAGCCAACAAAGCACAGAGGCTGGCCGCACACTGCAGTGGGCAGAGCCTTGCCTCCGTCTGTGTAAGAGTGAGAGAGAGAGTGCGTGTGTGTGTGTGAGACAGAGAAAGTGTGTGGGTACATGTGAATGTGTCCAAGCACACCTGTGTGCCAATTTATTTTGTAGTGTACATGTGTCTCTGTGTGTGATTATGAGTGTATTGTATATCTATATATGTGTCGGACAAAGCTTAAAAAGGCCAGTCCAAGCTCAGAGACTCTGTGTGTGTGTGTGTGTGTGGCCTGAATATGACCCAAACCCCAAAGGCAGCCCAGCTATTAGAGCAGTATTAGTACAGAGCTGCTATTACAGCGCCTACAGCACTGCTAAATGGCTGCCATTATAGACCTACACACACACACACACACACACACACACACACACACACACACACACACACACACACACACACACACACACACACACACACACACACACACACACACACACACACACACACACACACACACACACACACACACACACACACACACACACAGTCTGGCCTCAGAGCTCCTCATCACTCTCTTTGTGAATATCTATATTTCTGTACTTGTTTGTAAATGACTTTGCACTTTTGCAAGTGTCTGCAAATCATTACAAGTGTGCGTGTCAAGTGTGCAATTCAACTGTGTGATCAGCTCCTTTCCATGTTCCACTGTGTGAAACAGCGAGTGAAACAATGAGCAGCTTCCTTGCCTCAAACAACTCCTATGACCTTAACAATGATGAGACAATAGAAGCAACCAAATCTGTATTTATGTTTTATATAAAATGCGTATCTATGACAGTCGAAACAAAGAAACGAAGATTGTTTCACATATCATCACAAGAACATGCTTATAAGACAGAAAGCAGGAAAAGGTATAAGTTAAAGCAATTGTTGCAAGATATTACTAGAATAGGATACAAGAAAAAAATAAATTCTGGAAATTGACCATTTTTCTGCATTGTTTTTCATGATATTTAGTTGAGTTAATCCATGGTAAGTGCAGGTAAGTGATGTCAGTGAATAAAAATCAAACTCAACATCAATGCAACATCAATTAAATACATGCAGAGTGAACGTTTTAAATCTGGTAACTGAAATTCAATCTGTGATTTGTTGCTTTTTACAGCAGCAAAAAAGAAATTACAAGGGAGCAACCTGGTTTATTAAAACCTAAAGTTTGAATTAAAAAATTGTTGTGTGTGTGAAATATCTTGATGTAGGTTTTGCTAGCACCAAGCTCAGTGATTTAGCAGCATTGTCTACCTTAGCTGGTAGCTGAGGTAAACAATAAATCTCTGCCAGATCCAGGGGTGCTGTTCTGCAGTTGAACTTTGACCCCCTCGAGAGGCGGTTAAACAGGGACTTTCCCTGCAAGAGGCAATACAGAATCCCATTGATTTATTTTATCAACAGCAAATACAAGGTCTGCACTGCCACCTAGTGCTGACAAGAGGGAGGAGCATAAGGAGTGGGGATGACAGGACAGGACAGGTCAGAACAGGAGAGTGCAAATGTCTTAGGCAGGTGTGAGAAAATGCTGTAAACTGAGAATGTTTTCAAAAATATAAATAATGATTGTTTATTTTTTATCAATTTAGAAAATGCAACGTGAGCAAACAAAAGAAAAATCTAAATCACATCAATATTTGGTGTTACTACCCTTGCCTTCAAACAAGCATCAATTCTTATAGGTACACTTGCAAAAAGTTGGGCAATGCTGAGGATTGTAGATGCAGTGGTCGGCCAAGGAAACTTAGTGCAGCAGAACTGGCAGAAACCAGTGGGACAAAGGAACACCCATCTACTGTCTGGAGAAGTCTGGTTAGAAGTGGTCTTTATGGAAGAGTTGCAAATAAGCCATACCCCCAACATGGAAACAAGGCCAAGCGACTAAACTATGCACAAAAACATAAGAACTGGGGTGCAGAAAAATGGCAGCATGGGGCTCTGGACAGATGGGTCAATATTTGGAATATTTGGCTGTAGCAGAAGGCAGTTTGTTTGCCGAAGGGCTGGAGAACGCTACAATAATGAGTGTCTGCAGGCAACAGTGATGCATGGTGGAGGTTCCTTGCAAGTTTGGGGCTGCATTTCCGCAAATGGAGTTTTGGTCAGGATTAATGGTGTCCTCAATGCTGAGAAATACAGGCAGATAATAATCCATCATGCAATACCATAAGGGAGGCGTATGATTGGCCTCAAATTTATTCTGCAGCCGGACAACGAGCCCAAACATACAGACAAGGCCATTAAGAACTATCTTCAGACAAAAAGTCCTGGAAGTGATGGCCCCCCCACAGAGCCCTGATCTCAACATCATCGAGTGTGTTTGGGATTAAATGAAGAGAGAGAAGGATTTGAGGAAGCCTAAACCCACAGAAGACCTGTGGTTAGTTCTCCAAGATGTTTGGAAGAACCTACAAGACGAGTTCCAGTGTATGCAAGTGTACCGAGAAGAAGTGATGCTGTCTTGAAGGCAAAGGGGTGGTCACACCAAATATTGATTTGATTTAGATTCCTCTTCTGTAAATTCTCTGAATTTGGTTGATTGATGAAAATAAACTATTACTTCCATTTTTGAAACCATTCTTAGTTTACAGCATGTTTTCATGCCTGCCTAAAACCTTTGCACAGTACTGTATGTGTTTGGAACAAAGACTGCTTGTGTGTGTTTGTTGGAGAGAGAGACACTGAGCACTAGAACCCGCATGACATCTTCTAAACTGCTGTCCCGTGTGGTACTACCAGAAAACAGCACGTGGAAAGTCACAGATCTACTTACAGGTTCATGGAACGCACCACGCACGTGCATTCACCACAGGCCATGGTCTTGGTTTTAATAAGCCCACACTGTTCTATCAATCAAACACACAGACTGAATAAACATGGAATGGAGGGTCCATCATGCCAGGCCACAGAGTCTGGTATTTACACACACACACACACACACACACACACACACACACACACACACACACACACACACACACACACACACACACACACACACACACACACACACACACACACACACACACACACACCTTGACAATACAGCCTTTATTTGGAAATGCCATTTTCTCTTCTTTAAAAAGGGGGTTCCCAGAGTGTTTTTTCTTGGATGCTGACTACTCAAGGGCTTTCCCCTACTTGGTTTTTCCAAAAGCTCAATTGACTGGAGAGAGTGCAGCCATATGACCTCCCTCTCTCGCTCTTTCCATGCCTCGCTTTTCTTAGAGATTTTTTATAGTTTTATGCATTTGTCCAGTGCTTCCAATTACCACATTTGCCAAGGCACATGACAAGATGTTCACTCACACTGTTCACTCACACTGCACGCACGCACGCACGCACGCACGCACACGCTTGTACTTGCATACTTAAGGCGCTGACAAACCAATTTGATTATTGGCCATTGGACAGTCTGCCGAGGTCGGAGTCTGTTCTGGAGCCATAGGCTTTTATTTCGGTCGATTTGACATGTTGAATCGGAAAGCGTCCAGTGGGACTCAATGACCAATCTAATAGGTGGAGTGGTAACCCGGAAATGACAAGCGTGATGAGCGGGACAAACGTGCAGAACATTCACTCAAGTCTGCGTTGCTTCGGTGTGTTCTGAGGCA
This sequence comes from Percina caprodes, assembly GCA_013375575.1. NCBI lineage: Eukaryota > Metazoa > Chordata > Actinopteri > Perciformes > Percidae > Percina > Percina caprodes. Next base: position 1,179,001 of record JABXJD010000127.1, on the reverse strand, counting down.
CTTTGTTGACCAACTCAAGGAGGCAGTCAGTCCAACTGTCTTTTCTGCTGACGGTCGGCCGTCAGGTCGGTGTGTCAGAGCCTTTACTCACTGACATAATACATTCAACCTTAAACATCACAACTAAATGTCTAACCCCAACTCTTGCCCTAAACTGAACATAAACCTAAATCTCTCTAACCCTAAAACCACGTCTTAAGCCTCAAACAGCGCTTTGAAGTGAGGACCAGCCAAACTGTTTTCACTTCATAAAAATTCCCTCACTGCCAAGGTTTAAAACTCAAAATCCTCACAAAGATAGAGATACAGTACAACAATGTGCACACAGACACACAATCTGGCTTCAACAAGCCACTTTTCCTGGTGGATATAAGGTGTTGATTGTTGTACATGATCTGCGTGTGTGTGTGTTTTGTGACTTAATGCCACTGCTGTCAAAAAGTCCTACCTGTGACCCCTCCAAAGGTGCCGTAGGTCATGTTGCAGGCTGTTCTCTGCAGATTGTGTTCATAAACCAGCTTTAGCTGGTACTGGTCCCCGTGCTCCACGTTCCCTGCAGTGCCTGCATGCACATACACACAGATCAGAAAAAAATCTAATCTGTGTGCTGTTTTTAAAGGTGAAAGTTGTTCTCACTAAACAATTGTTCAACGCTCATTCAAAGTGGGATGAGATGCAACACAATAGAGGAAGCATTTAGAGGTTTACCTTTACGTTTGTGTGCATGTGTGTTACCTGAAACGAGAAGACTGACAACTTTCTCGGGTGAAGAACAGCCAGATGAAGAAGTTCTGAACACCTAAAAAGAGAACAAAAGATACACTGTTACACAACAGTCATAATAAAATCACAATCAGAATTATCTATGCTAACTAACTATCTATGCTAACTATATTAACTAACTAACCAAGTATGTTGGATACAATAATATTGATATCGCGATATGAGACTAGATATCGTCTTAGATTACGGATATCATAATATGACGTGAAGTCTTTTCCTGGTTTTAAAGGTTGCATTAGAGTAAAGTGATTTAATTTTCTGAATTTATCAGACTGCTCTAGTTGTTTCATTATTTACCTTTACCCACTTAGTCATTATATCCATATTTCTGATGATTGTTTATCTGAAATCTTATTGTGTTGTATGCAACAAAAAGCTTGTATACATATACTTTACATTAACATATTGTCAACCCTACATTATCTTTGCAATATTGAAATCGAGGTAATTGGCCAAGAATATTTTGATATTTGATTAACTCCATATTGTGCAGCCCTACATAGAGTATAACTGTTATGGTGGGTGGGGATGGCGCAGTGGATATGACACATGCCTTTGGTATGTTATGTCTTGCATTCAGCAGGACAGATGCTTCCTGCCACTGTGGTAGAACCCATGTTCTCAGCTAACGGGTGGCACCCATTCATATTTTAACTCATACCTCGAAAATAATTACTGCAGCAGCTGGTGAATTTTTATTTTATTTTTTTTAAACATTGGTTTTGGTTGGGGTGTAGATGATGGTCTCAGTGATGCTGATCCTACATGTTCACTTATTTACTTTACCACAAGCCCACAGAGAAGGAATCTGTCCACTTTTGGGACCCAGAACAACTGCTGTAATCTTTGTGGAGCGAAGAACAACAAGGGAGGAGAAACTGGATCCCACAAGTCTTCTTTCTTCTGTGGAAAACCACTCAAGTTAGTGCTGAAACAAAACCTTTCACCATCTGCCCACCTTGGTCTGCCCTGACAAAATTTACAACGTGTTTCACTGTTGAGGGCAAGCCTCCAAAATGCCCACCCGTCTCTGAAGAATGCAGTGCAGAAAAACCGCAGGTAACTAAACACGATGTCTTCCAAACAGACTGATTTAGTTGGACTCTACTTCCAGCGTGATGACGTGGGAAGCCTTCGAGGCAAACCACCAGAGCTTTTTTCCAGAGATATCGCGTTTTGGAAGGTTCATGTGCCCCCACAGCAAGACTATTGGAGGTAGCATTCAGAACAATGGTTAAAGTAAGACTGCCAGGGTAAGGAGTTCAATTCCTCGTGTAGTTTAATAAATAAGGGGAGGCTGGCGAAGCTGCTTTGTACTGTCTGTTCATTGGGTGCTCATCTGGCTCAATCATAATTTTTAATGTTAAATTCTTCTGTCGCCTTTAATGGGTGTTCAGACCAAAAACATTCTGCGCTAAAAACATGCAAGTGTTTTTTTTTGGTAGGGGCATGTTGTCCTGGTTTGGGAAATTGCTAATTGAGTTTGGAGGCTTATTGAACGCCCCAACACCGCACATCCGTTTGTTTTCCTATGAGGATGGTTTTTACAATTCTGGGAAGTCATCATGATGACAACAATTTTATCCCCAGTTGCAACAATTGCCAAGTAAAAAGTTAAGAATTATCCAGTTCACATTAAAAAGTATGCAGCGCCTTGCAGGATGACAGTGCATTGCCGTGCAGCAAAAGTTGAGCCAGGTTCAATTTCTTTGTGGCCTCATTGAAATAAATGGGGAAGGCTATGTCTGTCTGTCATCGTCATCTTTGTGCCATTTCAGTCTATTGCCATAGCAACGCAAGACACGCAAAGGTAAAAGTTTCCTGCACCTTTATACATTTTATCCTTTAATGAAACATTCAGCAAAACTGTAGAGACCAGTGTGATAACTATCAGTGCCTAAACATTCGTCTAAATGTTTACTACCTTGAAGATCAGAGCAAGGCACAAACAATGTTAAGATCAGTAGTTCTCTTCTGCTGAGAGTGACTGATGCTAGTAATGCTTTAGGGCTCCAACAGGTTAAATTATTTTTTACAAAAAAGGGGTTTTATAAAAAGAGCACACGGTTCAGTGCGTTCCATTTCCTGCTCAGCTAAGTATAAAGTGGATACTAGTGGAACTGTCCACTAAGAGACATATCACCACTATCCTGTCATCCCACATCATTCCTTTTCTTCCCGCGATCCTTCCTCTTGCCCACTTTCAAATACTTTTGGCTGTCAGGGGTCACTTAATCATCTTCACTCCAAAACAAGTAATTTTCACTGGAGGCATTTGCATATTTTACTTGAACTCGACTGAGGGTTGTCAGCTCTCAAGATCCAATTATGCAATGCAATAACAAAGCAGGATGGGGCTCTTGGGTTCCGACAGCTATGCTAGCAACTCAGTGGTTAACCTGACATTATAAGCACAACTACGTTTGGGTCGCCGGGTGGCTGATAGATCATGGTAAATCATCACGAGGGAGACAAACTCTTGACATGTTGGTTTTGGGTTAGCGTGCATCCCAGGGGAATAAAAAGACATGTTAATGTGGTGGTAAGCAAAAGCAGGGATGGCTTTTTTTTTAATGAATGAAGATGCAGTGTGATGAGTTATGAATGGGTGTTTCTGCCTGGCAGTTTAAAGTGAGGCTTTATTATAAGCTGCACTATGAATGCTTATAATTCCCAGAAAGTTGAGAAAGAAAAGGACTGGTGACTCTTTCCCAGGCAGCAGCACACATATGTAACATAAACAGAGATATGGCTGTCAGAGTGGCCACAGTGCATATAGTAGCGGTCCTGTAATCTAAAGGCCAATGGTTTAGTTCTTGAGCAAGCCAGTATAAATAATCAAGCGCTCTATATCTCCTCCAACAATGACCTCTGACTTACTTACTAAGAAGGAGCCATTTCAAAATATGAGCATCAACTAAATGCATGCAATGCAAATGTAGAGTTTGTTGCATAATTAAATGCATCACAGAACATTTTTTTAAATTCTTATTGACATAACATCTAGATTTTAGGCATTTAACTGATGCTCTTATTCAGACTAATTGCAATAGTTAAATTAAACTAACAATTAAATTCCAATGCCACAAACATTAACAGTAAGAAGTGCAGGTGTGAAAGCCATTAATGGATCTCTGACAATATCAATGCAAGTACCAGTCACAAAAAAAATAATTACAGTGGGAGTAATTGAGCAAGGAAAAACATATAATTGTAAATTGTTTAGGTTTTTAGTGTTTGTCTCTATTTTTTATATTAATACTATTCATCAATTGATGAATAAGTAATCTGCTTTGCAGCCCTTTGCTTTGGTGACCACAATCTCTTTGTGTCTTTAGAGTGTCATCCATCTGTCACAATGAGGTAGAGCTCTGCATTAGTGAGACAGTGATTACGTTTTCTTCATGGCAAAGGGTGTGCGGCTAATGCCAATTTAACCTACAAAACATTAACACAGGTGAAGGCCTCACAGACAGGAAGGGGAAGACGCCAAGAGCAGCAAAGAGAGATTAGTAACACCATCAACGATCCTGGTGTTAGAGCATCAATCTGTGGTGACCTGATTTATCAGGAGTGGCACCGTGTTAGCAACTGTGAAACCAAAAGTGGAACCAATAGTGCCCATTAGTGTCTAAATACTAACATGTCTTTTTTCATCTAGCTAGCTGAACTCATAAAAACCTAAACATTTTGACACAATGTCCTATCCATGGAAACTTAAATCATTGACATTAAACAAATCAGAATGAAATGTTCAATTTGACTATTAATGATGGTGTCAAATTAAATGTGACATTTTGTCATAGTAATGTAGAGGAAAAATATAAGAGCCTACAATCCACCATGGCCGTTTTAACCCTTTGGTGACCCAGATTTGTGAGATCAACTTACGACACAAACTTGCCCACTTCCACCTGGATGATGGCATTTTGGAGCTGGACTTCAAGAAGCAGGGCCTCGACCAGAGCTCCCTCGCTGGTCTTATTGGCATGTGGGGAGAATATCCTCAGCATCCCCATGTAGCTGCCCACCACCACCTTGTCTACAAAGTATTAAACACAGAGGAGGGAAATTTATACAAGAAGGGTGTTGAATGAATGACATATTCACACAGAGAACAGAATAGTTTTGTTATATCTATTTGTTCTACCCAGGAGTTGTCTATATTTTGGCTACTACAGTAAGCTTGCACACTGACACTACCTGCTGTTAGGCAGCAACCTGAAGGTATATACAGCATTATAGTTTAAAAGAAACCCATTACATGACAAAAAATGGTTCACTTTAGCAGAAAATGGTTGGCTGGTTTAATTAAATCAAAGCAGTTGATTTTCAGATTAGAATAAGTGAGAAAAAACACAATGGACAAAGCAGAGGTAAATAAATGCCCAGCACAGATATTTTCTTGCCAACATACATTATTATATGCATTTTGTATGTATGCACAACCCTATTAACTACAAGCAACACACACATTTAACTCTATATTTGTATGCACAACAATTCGATTCTAAACCGATTATCGATGCATCTCGATGCAACAATTCTTCTATTGTTCAGTCATGTTTAAAGGTGGATAATTGGTTTTGTAGAACATGAAACATGAGGTGGTCAGATGTAATGAGATAAAGTAAACAAACAGCCTATATGTGTTTTGCCTTATTATTTTATTTATGTCTTATTAGATCATGTGTATGTACTGTATGCACACAAAAAAATAATTATTTTGGCCATTTTTGTGTGTTTTTTTTCTGCACTCTGCCTAAAGGCTAAGTTGTTGTCCATTATCCCATCGTCTCAGTCACTCTGTTTTCTGAGTTTTACTTGTCTGGAGACAGTAACTTTTAAATAAAAATCAACACATTTAAAAATAAATGATTAACTTATCTGCATTGAGCATTGAATTGTTCTAGAGAGAATCGCGATGCATCTAAGAAGCAATTATTTTTCCCACCCCTAACCCACACAGAGGCAGTAAGTTGAAAAAGGTGTAAGAAGTGGGACAAACAACAATGTCTAAACCTCATTGGCACATTTCCGGCAAGGTCATGCAGCCTGTATGCTGTGTGGTGGTTGGTGCATTGCTTTTCCTGCCTACACACTGACCATGTTCGGTGCCACTGTTGTCCACGTCGCCGACACAGAGGCATCCCTGGTCAAACTCCTCCCCCTCGCCAAGCGTTGCTGACCACCAATCACGGGCCTTGAAGAGAGACATGCTGCCTCTGATTGGACAAAGAGAGAAAACAGCGGAGAGTTTGTGTTAATTTCTTCTGCTGTAGGGCTGCAGTTCACAATTATTTTCATTGTCAATTCATCTGTCAATATTGTCGATATAAGATATTAGTTTAGTGTCACAAAGGAGAGAAGAAACTAGAAAATATTGACATTTAAATAGAAGAAATCAATTTTTTTTTTTTACTTTTATTTAAAAAATGACTCAAACCGATTCATCAACTATCAAAATAGTTGACCATTAATTTGATAGCTGACAACTAATCCATTAACCTATTTGATTATTTTTTGCAGCTCCATTCTGCTGTCAAAGAGATGTACACATATCTTGTCCTGTCTGTTTCTCTGCGGTGTCATTTTTCAATGAATACAGTCCTTTTAATTCATAATGTGTAGCAATACATTTAAGATAAACTACTAAATGACAAATAAATGAACAAAGAAACACACAAAGCTCACAATATTATATCCTGTTCATTGAGCAGCCCCAGTAAAGTAATTGGGCGGTCAGGCAACTTGCTCTAGGGCAAGCATTACTGATTCACTTGTGGCACAGGATCACACCACCAACCCGTTGGCATGGTGACAGCTTGGACCACTGTCCACTACCTGCTGGCCCAAGAGGCTCTCAGTGCACCATACTGACACCTGCAGCCAATGGCAGACCTGAATATCTATCACATGACCCCAGGATTCTGCATATAAGACTTGGTGGGGGAGGGAAGGGGAATTGGAGGGGGAGAAGAGGGGGTGTGGCAAGCAGCTTTTCAACTTGCTAAGTGCTGAGCAGGTGGAACGGGCAGCTTATCCAGAGAGGGAATCTATCTCTAGGACACTGCCATCCTGACCTTAGCGGGTGTTAAAGCAACATTACACCTCCTACTATTAAGATATTTCATAAGTCATGTTTAAAAGGCTTTGGCCGGGAAGGAAGTTCGAGATTTTTAATATATTTTTTAAATTATTAAATCTGAACATTATTACATGTATAAAATTAAATTAAATACCAAATATTTGCTACATAAACAAGAAAAAAAAAGAGCTGTTTTTTTCTTTTTTCTGATGGTACAGTATTGGTAGTTGCTGCAATGACCACAGCAATAGGGGCAGGAAACCCTAATGCACTGGCCCTACTCACATATTAATATTACAGCAACTTTATTTCTAAAAAGCTGAATGAGCATCCTGTGACTGTCTGCTTGGCTTTGTGCTTTGTTGACTTCCCTTAGCACAACTTGTTGCATATTGCCTGCACATTTTTGCAACTTATTATACGTTTGTATATTCTACTATATTTAAATCAATTAGCTGTAACATGGCCTCAACTAGTCTAATGCTTTCTGTAAGCATAAAGCTGGTAGATAAAGATAATTCATTCCACTAAGAGGAGAAGTTTGTCCATGTTTTTGTTATTTGACCACCTCCCTGAACACTAACATGGGTCGGCCGGGGAATACTGTACATGTTTAGCCCCCTGTGATCCTGAGCTCTCTGCAGGCTCTGGGATGTTGCTACAACGTCGTTTTATGGCAAAGCAAGTTCCCACAGGTTAGATTGGATGGTAATACAAAGTCAAACTGGAGCTATCAGCTTCTGCTGGGATACTTAGCTAAGTATTTCATTTAGGGATAAACTGAATTTTTACTGATATTTTGTATTAAACAGACTATATAGGAATACTGTATATTGAGATAACTGAAAAAATATTACTATATTATGTGTGAAATTACCCCTTTTATTCAACTTGTAAAAGCAATAATCAAACCAATTGGTTGTAGCCACAGACCACACTATCTATCTATCTATCTATCTATCTATCTATATATCTATATCTATCTATCACTGCATGTTTACAAAGCTCACGGCTCCTATCATGTGCTTTGCTATCTAATTACATGTTTTGCTCTTGTTTTTCAGTGAGAAAACTGACCTTCTGTCTACTTTGTAGTATTTAATATGTGTATAGCACTTTACGAAACATGTTAAGAGTAAGGAGTATTTGTACTTCAGTTAAAAACCGACTCAGTTCAACACACAAGGAAAAAAGAGAGATATTAACGAGTTCGGCTAATTAGTTAAACTTCAACTTTGTGTAGCTACTCTTGGGCTTTAATGGCACACGAGGAAACACCTTTGGGTGTATTGATTAATATGTTAACCATGAGGACTCATGTTGTGGTCCTATATGAGTGAGCAACAAAAAAGGTAAAGTAGAAATATCATACACGCCCTCAGGAGTTGTTTTCTCCTGCACAGATAAATTAGCTTGCAGCTAGGCTGCACTAACTTTAGCTTAGCCTTCTAATTAGCTAACGTTAGCGTTAGCTCTCCAAGTTACCTGGAAACCAACGTTAGCTAGCAGGTCAAGAACAGTGTCGCTGCCGTTGACACATTGTAACCGCTAATGACAAAACATATTCAGGTTTCTTCCAGAGTTTTTCTTACCTTCAAGTAGACGAGCCAGTCCGTAAAAGACGATGGTTTGGTACTCCTGGTTCACACAAAAATCACATTTCTCACCCTCTTGCTTGCAGCCATCGTCCTGTTGTCATGGCACTGACGCTTAACGGAGAAGCCGAGCTGTTGTGCGCAGGAACGGATATAGATGTGTTGCCGGGAAAATGAGTTTTTTGTGTGATTTAATAATAAGGACTTCTTTAATAACAGTTGCTGATATTTTTTTATTAAACATGCTATAAATATTATTGACTCCTTAAAAATGTATATTAATTATTTAAGAAAGATTACACTGTTATTAAACTGGTAAAAGTGATGATAACTAAATACATTGATTAGCCACAGCATGTGTGGATATACATTACAGTTTATGAACTGTATGGAATAAAAGTGTATATCAAAATATTTGAGCATTTGTTGAGGTAGGCCTGGTAAATGTAGCAATAACAAAAGCATGATATATGATCAATCATATACTATTACATAACATGTAGGCTATGGCTAAAAACTAACCAGAGCTGTACCTATTTTTTAGCTTTTTGCTCTGTAAATAACCAAGCTATAATAGTGTATGGTGGTATGTGTATTTTCTATTGTTGTTATGTATTGCATTTTCATATTTGCAGTATGTTGTGGTTTATGATACTGAAAGTTGATATTCTAATTACACTGTACATGTAAAAGCCCAACGAGAAATAAGAGATGAAAATTAGCAATAAACTCTGCAGCACATAAGGTTCATACTCTGTATTGGAACTATCTTAAAATACATGTTATCCCTATTAAACTAAATACAAAATCAATTTAATGGTAAATGTAAATAAGATATACAACTGTGTAACAATATAGAAGAAATGGCTAACATTGCTCAAATGTTCACGTCTGTTGAATGTGTATTAAGGATGTTGTTCTGCAATGACAAACTTCTTATGTCATTGAGTCTTTTCTTGCCCTCAATTTCAAAAGGGCAAGGGCTCGTCCGGGATTTGAACCCGGGACCTCTCGCACCCTAAGCGAGAATCATACCCCTAGACCAACGAGCCATCTGGTAGAGTATTTCAACCATGAGTTTCTAACTTTACTATACATGCCACGTTACATGGACACATGCAATTTTTTTCTGTATGTCACCACTCTCGATTTTCTGGTAACTGAGCGCCCTCTTCAGGCGCTTTACTGAACTGCAAAAACCTCCATCTCTACCAACTCCACATTAAATAGTCTGCAGAGGCGAGAGGTCAGCAAATGTACTCTAAAATACTGTCTTCAGTATTTGTCAACCAGATAACCTCAATACTTTCTTCCTTCTTCATATACTGTATGAATGGAAAGGTGTAATTGATTTTCATGACTACATTGAATAGATGGGATGTCAATCTGGAGCTGTCATTTATTTAAGAACTAACTATTTTAGAAAACTGGCACAGCAATTGCACTGTAGTCTTTTATAAAATGTTATGTAATGTAAACCGTAGAAAATCTTTAACTCCCAATTTCCCGGCAGTGAAACTAACTAGTAAACTATGCTTTGATGATTAGTTGGTATTAATAGGAAAGATGCTCTTCTTTAAAACCAATGTGAGGGTTACATTTTGGCAAAAGTGAGGGCTCGTCCGGGATTTGAACCCGGGACCTCTCGCACCCTAAGCGAGAATCATACCCCTAGACCAACGAGCCATGTTTCAGTGAAGTTGCCGGCAGGTTATGGATTTACAAGATGCCACGTTGGCCAAACTTCTGTTTTCTGCTCCTACATTTCTCCAGATGCCCTTGTAACCGAGCGGCATCTGCAGGGCGTTTATGGTACTGCAGCTAAAATCATGTGCCAAAACTCAAACTGTGTTTAAAGTTTCCCCTGGAAATTTCATGCTGTTTTATACAATCTATGTTCCCATCCAAACAGAATGGCGGTTGATGTAACATCACTGCTCTTCAGCCTTGTATATGCACACATCCCTGCAATTACTTTAAACAAATAGGTAAAAGAACTAGAAATACAAACATGTTTTGAAGTTCTGGTAACTCATTTTGCACTTTGTATTCATGGGACCTTCTTACTTGGCTTCCACCAAAATACATTCATTGTTTATTTGGTACATTTCTGGGACATTTGTACACTAGGAAACTTAAATAAAACATTGCAATTGAATTACCAGATGGGATGTGTCAGTTTTTTGGTGAATTGAGTGTATTAAAGGTCCCGTGACATGAACATTTCACTTTATGAGTTTTTTAACATTAATTCCCCCAGCCTGCCTATGGTACCCTAGTGGCTAGAAATGGTCATCGGTGTAAACTGAGCCCTGGATATCCTGATCTGCCTTTGAGAAAATGAAAGCTCAGATGGACCACTAAGGTCTATATAAAAGAGACTTCAGATACAGTATTAGGGGACCACTAAGGTATATATAAAAGAGACTTCAGATACAGTGTTAGGGGACCACTAAGGTCTATATAAAAGAGACTTCAGATACAGTATTAGGGGACCACTAAGGTCTATATAAAAGAGACTTCAGATACAGTATTAGGGGACCACTAAGGTCTATATAAAAGAGACTTCAGATACAGTATTAGGGGACCACTAAGGCCTATATAAAAGAGACTTCAGATACAGTATTAGGGGACCACTAAGGCCTATATAAAAGAGACTTCAGATACAGTATTAGGGGACCACTAAGTTCTATATAAAAGAGACTTCAGATACAGTATTAGGGGACCACTAAGGTCTATATAAAAGAGACTTCAGATACAGTATTAGGGGACCACTAAGGTCTATATAAAAGCATCCAAAGAGCACCATGTCATGGGACCTTTAAATACCTCATAGATCAAAGTACTCATCCCATAAATCTAAATTTGACATGATCAGTCCTGCAGTAATTTAGAGAATTGAAATGTTTGTCTGTGATTCAGTCATGGCTCACAAAATGACATTTTATTGTGTTTTTTAAAATCATACCATCAAAGAAAAACAGAAAGCCATCTACTTATAAAAATACAACACACCGGTCTATACTTTTGGAGCTCTCTCCAAACGCAAGAAAACAATAAACATTTAAATATAACGGCCACATATACAGTATGACATTACCTTTCTCCATTTTATTGAGCTCTGATAGATTATATATATATATATATATATATTTATTTCAGTTTCCCGTTTCTTTTACATAAACAATAAGAAAAGGCAACATGCAGGTAGCAGCACATTTAAAACAAAAAGTCAAAGAGAACATTCAACACAACATGGTGAGATAAAGGGAGATAGTGACATTTTAACTTTAAATACCCCTTCCAAAAAACTACGAGAATTATGTTAGAGGTCCGGCTCAATTTTAATCACAGAATTAAAAGGTGATGAAATTACATAGGTCCTATGCTGGGTTTTATTGAGCCACAGACAGCAGTGTGTTGCCTTCTGCGTACTGAAATTAAACTATACTTAATATACTTTAGATATATCGTAATGTAGTGATTTTGCAGCACCTATTACTTTGGTTCAAGGCTGTTTTTTGTTTTTTTTACTGGTGTAATTCTTATTAATGACCACCAGAGGTCTTCTTTAGTATTACTTACTTAATACCACCTTAATAATGTATACTTTATTTATTAGTACCGCACGGGAAAATTAGGTAAACCTTAAACACTGGCATGGAGAACACTTGACTGTTGAGCCAGCTAAAATAGCATGAATGTTTCAACAGTAAAGAGCTGTACCTTCTTCTCTGTGTTGATATGATGCCAAATGAGCACATTAGGTTAAATTAAAAAAAAAAGCTTTCATTAACGTAAACATGGCTTTTCTGTGTTCCTACATCCACAAATCAAAATTATTGCCACATATGTTCGTGTAAAGGCCGATTCCCCCGTACACAGAATTTAAAGTGCGTTTTATCTCATCATCTGAGTGTCACGTTGACAATCTGAATCCATTATTCTCGTAAAACGAATACAGTGGTTATTATACTGCTGCCGTCACCGTGCAACACATTGTAATTATGACTAGGAATTTAATTTTTCCAAGGTCCTGTATGTACTGAATTACTTTAAGGACGTAGCGTTTGCAGATGCAGGTGTTTTATGTGTGACAACGGCCTCCTTTTCCTTGTCTGACCAGTGGCACCGAATCAGAGGAAGCGAGGTGACGGACAGGTTGGGAAAGCTCAAAGAAAACACTGTGTTGGTCGGTAGGTGCCCGTTTTCTGGTATACAATAATTACCATATAAAAAAATAATCCAACAATGGCAACCATAAGGTGCAAGATATAAAGATGGAGTGATAGTTTGTGGGTTTTTACGTCTCTTTTCGGTTATTCTGTTGTTTTTTTATCATAAAACAACTTTGAGAGAACAATAGAAACAATTCAAATGGACAAAACACACCAAAGACAGGCTGATGCTGCTGTGTGGACTTTTAAAACTGTTCATTCAGGAGATGGCTTGGGGAAAAAAGGCTTTTAAAGAGTGAGATTGGGGGGGGTTGGGGAGTGGGGGTGAGGGATCCAGAGCTAGTAGAGGGGTTGGACCATTGGACAAAAGGTTTGGTGTTAGAAGTCTGAAAGGCCCAAAGATGGAATAGAGGCTGATGGTAGGAGAGGAGCGGACCTTGGGGTGGGGGGGTTTGAGCGTGGAGTTATAGAACCTTCTGGAGGATGGCGTTGGGCACCTCCAGAGTCTCGTCCTTCACCAGGACGATGTCATAAGAGTCCAGATATTTGTCCAGCCGCTCTTCCACCTGCAGGGTGAGACCGGAGGAAAATTGTCTTTACAGTTCATGTCATGAATCTCCAAACAGCCACAGCAAGCGGCGTTCAATGGTAGCGTAGACTCGCTGTGTTTCTGGACACTTTCGACCCAGTAAGCACAGCAAAAGCCCCATGAAATATCAATGCGTTCAAAGATAACACCTGATTGGTATACCTGTGTAAATGTGTGTATCCCTATGAAAAAGTCAAAAAATATGTTGCAAAAACCAACTCGTAAATATTCTATGAGGCCTTGAGAACGTTTCTGTCATTTTGATGGTGGGTGATCTTGCTTTGAACCAGTACTTTGTGATCTTAAGTCTTCCATAGGCGCACTTTGGAAACTAACATTAATTTCTCCTAAACTATCGGCTCTGGAAACTGAGCCAAGGATGACATATATGTATATATTGCCCGTAAAATTAAGTAATTATTTTGCGGGGGAAAAGCAAAGTGTTTATTGGAACTGTTTTTATTACGACTTTGCTTATTGCTGGCAATTCATATCTGTGTTCTCATCATTACATAAGATTACAGAGCAGTTGTGATGGTGTTTCATGTAATAATGCTCCATGAGATGTTTCATCTGATACATAGTGAATATTAGACTATGAGCTAAACTCGAATCTAAAATGGAATCGTAATAGCAATATCTGGCAGAAAAATTGCAATTAGACCCCCCCTCCCAAATTGTTCAGCCCTATTAGGAAGTGTACATTTTCAATGCAAACCTCTTCTTTTGCCTTAATTTTAAAAGCCATCAACCAGGATATGTGTACAGTCCGAGTGAAGGATTTTCATCACATAATATTGACAAATAACCCTTTTAAAATTGTTTCAAACTCTTCCTGGAAGTCGCAAAATTTGGCTGTGAAACAAAAGGGAATGTGTCATTTCATGCATGAGTGCCAAAGGCAAAAAAAAAACTACCTGGATAGATGGGATGTTTATCTGGATCTGTCTTTTATTTAAGAACTAACTATCTTAGAAAACTGGCACAGTAATTATAAAATAATGTTATGCAATGTAATCTGTAAAGTTTCAATTTCCGGCCAGAGATACTAACAAGGAACTCCTGTCGGACTTGAACCCAGGACCTCTCGCACCTTAACCAAGACTCATACCCCTAGACCAACAAGCCACTTCCACATATCTTCTGCTGACAGATTTTGGATGTATTTTATATTTCTGTTTGCCAGTGATTTTACATATTGAGAGCTGCTAAACTGTGTTTCGCTGTTGAAAACAATGACAACAAAGATCTATTCTATCTATAGACAATTTACAATATCATTAAGACGCATAAGTGCAAAACCCAAAGAAATGTGATCAGAAGCAGACAAACTCAACAGGAAACCTTAATCACGGTGACTTAACAACCTCAAATTACTTTAAATCACTGCTATTTGATACTTCTGTGGACAGCTCATCAGTTTATGGATTATTTTTAAGAATGTGAACTCAATTAACCAACCGTTTAACCCTTGCGTTGTCTTTTTTTCTTTTCCTAATGTTTTTGTCACTTTTTTCCCAAATTTTGTGCCACTTTTTCTGATATTTTTTAAACTTTTGCTGCGATTCTTTTTTCTGGGTCCCATTTGACCCGAGGACAACAAGAGGGTTAAAGGACATTTTCCGTTCGTTTTCAGATTGATGGTCATGCGTCTTGGCCGCCCGTACCTTGTCGTTGAGGTAACCGATCTTGAGGATGTTCTCCACGTTGGGTGCACCGTCGGCCATGCTGAGGTCCCCCAGCGAGTCCCCCATTAGAATGATGTTGGAGTAGTCCTTGACCTGTTTAAAGTAGTCTGTGTTCCGCAGGGCGCCGTCGTGTTTGTTGTACACGTGGATCAGCTCGCCTTTGAAACCCCTGAGGACGCCCTGCGAGATGTGGAGCAGAGGAGAATGGTCGGCAAAGACAACACGAGGGTTAAATAGTGAGCTATATTTCGGACTCTCACTGAAAACACATTGTCGCATCGGTAGATGCGCCATTTATTTGTGTGAAGGAGGCGGGCCCAGCATCATGTAAACAAACTAAAACTAAATTATCCACTAAAACACTACATAGGGCACTATTTCCATGATAGGGTACGGGTTCGAACACAGCTAGAGTGTGTCTTGAGTTTATAAAGGGCCAGACGGAATCGGCGGATGCAGAATTCTCCAGAAAGTTTTGCCGATTTTTTACTTTTTTTTATTTTTTTATTTTTTTTAAGAATGTAGCAATAGATGCAAAAGGATAAATAGCTAAAAATAAAAAATAAAATAAAATTGTCTGCAGATTCCATTTGGGCCTGGACGAGGGAGAACTGTAACACTAGCAGAACAACTGATGTTTCTGTCTTTTTTTCTGCGGGACTCACGTTTTCGTCAAAGTCCATGAAGTTGGACACGACTTTGATGTTGGGGTGGTAGACTCCGGCTTGGTGGATGATTTCCTCCAGGACGTCGCCCAGGCCAGCCGAGAAGATGAAGACGGGCACATTGTGCTGCTGCAGGCGGTCGAAGAACTGCTCATAGCCTTCCCTGAGACCAGGCAGACACAGAAAGAATTCTTCAGGCAAAACAAGCAAACGGGGTATCAAGAGTGAAATTAGAGGCAAATCTTGTGGGTTTTTATATCATTTTGTAATAACATTTTATGAGTTAGATAGTTTATACTTCAAGGTATGCTACAATCTGCCACTTTACTCTCTTCTGGACATGGGCTGTGAAATTTGAAGCCTTTTCTTTGACCGTATAAAACAAGTTTATTTGCATACTAAATTAAAAGGGACAATTCACCCCAAAATCTTACCTTTAGCTATTCATCAGTCTAGATAAGTCTAAAACTGAGGCTGAGCAAGGACCCGCTGCTACATAAATTGTATTAAATTAAGTTGCATATTAAACTGGGCCAACAATAACATGTAAGGCAGCCTAAAACCTTTACACATACCTTTTGTTGCATAGAATACTAAGCTATTAAAATAGCCTAATATTGTTGCCATGATTTTATAAATCATGTTTTATTGTTAAACATACCGTGGCACAGTAATCCTTAAGATTAATCTGTCTACTATGCAAATCTATATCTACTCTGTGGGTGGCCTTAGTACAGTAGGGATGTATTATATTTGATAATAATATTTTAGATCCATGTTTTTAACTTTTGAAAAAACTTCAAAAATTAACAATAATTAGCATTGACTTTGAGGACCCCCTATGAGTCCCGGACCGTCTGATTTTGGGGTGACCTGTCCCTTTAAAAATTAGCCTTTTGTTCATTAATATAAAAAAAGTATGTGCACATAAAGAAAGGTTACATTTATTACATTTACAAACAAATATTAAAATCTGAGGATCACCTGAGCCTCGACCTTCTCACTCAGTTGTGCCCTTTAAGAAGAAGAGATAAGACTAGAAAGGCCAACAGCTGGACCCATAATGCAACAGTAAACTGCAGTAACCCTATAGTGTTCAGAGAGTCCAGGCGGGCGTTGAGGAGCAAGTACCTGAGTGCAGCGTCAGACTCTCTCACCATATCTGCCAGTTTGTCTTTCTCTATCCGCTGCTCCACAAGCAGTGTGTGAGACTTGAAATACCTGCACACACACACACACACACACACACACACACACACACACACACACACACACACACACACACACACACACACACACACACACACACACACACACACACACACACACACACACACACACACACACACACACACACACACACAGTGTGTGTGTATTGTGTGGTGTGTGTGTGTGTGTGTGTGTGTGTGTGTGTGTGTGTGTCTTACCACTCCACCATGAATGGGTATTTCTCCTCCATGGTGAGATGAGGGTCGATCTCGATGGGATAGTATTTATTCTTGAGCTGCAGCAGCTTCTGCCTGCACTCCTCTGACACCAGTCTGCAGTTCTCAATGATATCTGAACAAAGAAGTTATGATCAAATAACGGCAAAAAGAAAAACCACATGGAACTAAGACTGACAAAAAAATGTGGTTAGAGAAATAAACGTGGTGACACTAAAGCAACGTCTCATGTGGTGTTCTTGTTGTACTTACAGTGACACGACGGACAGCGTTTGCCGTTGATAGCGAACTTGCTTAACGTCATGTCGAAGTCTGTAATGATCTGCAACAGAGCCAGGAACATTTTGTTTATCACAACCAGAAAAATACATTTACATTACAGTGGTCTAGAAAATGTCAGAAATGGTGAATTGTTGATCCGTGTTTTTCCAAAAGCACAAGATGTCTCATTTTGTCCACAATTCAAAGATACTGTGACAGAGGAGTGAAGGAACTGGAAAATATTCTCTTTAACAAGCTGGAATCTGACCCATATAAGCACACACACACACACACAATATACTTTATTACAGCTGGAGAAGGGCTGTATGTTGGACTGTCATTGCTGCTGCATCTGAAAATGCTGCTTGGAATGTGCAAAACACTAAGAAGCAAATTCCTTGTTTGTCCTTGTAGTCTACCTTTTCCAGGTAATGGGCTTCAGAAATTAACAAGTAAGTAAGTAAGTAAGTAAACTTTATTTATATAGCACCTTTCACACACAAGAGGGGTCACAAAGTGCTTTACAGTAAAACAAATAAATTCAACAACACATAAAATACTACATATTGCTAGTTAAAAGCTTGTCTAAAAAGATGTGTCTTCAGGTGTTTTTTTTTTAAGTTTCCACAGAATCCAAGGCTCTCAAGGTTAAAGGGAGAGAGCTCCAGAGCCTTGGAGCCACCACAGAAAAGGCTCGATCACCTTTGATTTTAAAACGTGTTCTGGGTCTGAAGACCTCAGAGAGCGACCAGAAGTGTGTGCGTGCAATAGATCCTGGATGTAAGAGGGAGCTTGACCATGTCAGGCTCTATAAGTAGTGATTATAATTTTAAAATGCACTCTAAAACCTATTGGTAGCCAATGAAGAGCAAGTGTACAGTACATTGCAATAATCAAAACGTGAAGAAATAATAACCTTTAAAGCACTGGACCTCCGTTAGAAGTAGATCCAGTTGCTAGGGGCTCTTGATCTTAAGTACCACTAGGTGGTGCTGTTTCACCAAAACACTGAATTGATCAGGTGCCATCAGGACTTGATGTTCTACCTGTAGTTTGGAAGCTCCTCCTTTGATGAGGCCACAGATGATCTGCTCCACCCTCTCAGGGTCTCTCATGTGGACCGTCGACTTCTCAAACTGAGGCATCTGGAGGGAGAGAGAAGTTATTAAAGACCGATGTTGAAACAGCCCTCAAGCGTAGACATAACAAACAGCAAAACTGAAAAGAAAAACACGCCGTGGAAGATATTTGATCAGCACCAACTTAGTCTTGCATTGCCAGACCTTCCTCCACAGCGCTGCGGAGGAGGAAGGTCTGGCTCATTCTTGACGGCAGACACTAATATTTAACAAAAGCCAGAATGAAGTTATAATAATAGGTGGAAATGCCGAAGTGCTAGTGCTTTTATTTTGTTGTTTGTCATGTTGCTTATGATGAATTTCTTTTTTTAAGAGTGACAGATGCCTATCAACCTTCAGTATCCATCAATACATACATAGCTGTATCTACAGATATGAATATATAAAAGCTTAAAAGCTTTTTCTGATGTAACTAAGTTGACAGATGTGGGAGGGGCAACAGACCATATAGTAGATGTACACTCTGCTGAATAACTGAAATAACTAAAAACACACACACACACACACACACACACACACACACACACACACACACACACACACACACACACACACACACACACACACACACACACACACACACACACACACACACACACACACACACACACACACACACACACACACACACACACACACACACACACACACACACACACACACACACACACAATCAGCATCAGACCTTGTAGCACCTCATAAATCACTCTGATCCTGCAGAAACATGATGCGGCAGAACACAGGACAAAAATAACAACGTAGGTCTTCTAGCCTACTTTCTCATAAGCATATCACTCATAAACAAACAAACAAAGAAACACTTATCTCAGCATGCAAATAGCCAAAACAACTTCCCGAACTTTATTGTTGCAGAGTAAGGACGAAGAACAAGTGCAGAAGAACATAGTCTCATTCTTGGACCGACAACCTCACATTTTGACAGGGTTTAAAAGGGATGCCGCAGGGACATTAGAAACATGCCGTGCTGCATGGGGTCAAAAAGCCTGCAGTCTAGGAACAAATATGAAAGGCAAAAAGAGTTTTGCTGTACTGTAAAGACACTAGATGTGATACTGCCAGATGTTCTGCATCACATTCCTTTCCCAACTTCTCTTTTTAGCGAGCACAGGTTGCTACATTACAATCTACCAGAAGTACGAAGTTGGGAAAAAGCCTCCATTTCTGGATTAACATTACAAGCAGCAAATACTGGTCAAAGCATCCCAGCCCCCTTTTTTTTTTACAGTTACTATGAACACACACACACACACTAACTTACCATGGGGCTGTTGTGTCCGCTTAAACAAGACTGAGGAAAAGATTTTGTGGCTGCAGCGGGCTTTTATATCTACAGCGACAGTCAGGGAGGGAGGGAGGGCGTCACCCAAAATGTATTACACAACATAACTCCTCCCACTGTGTACTCAGAAGCTCAAACACACATGACACATTTCAGCTGATCCATGTCAACACACTAAACACTCTCACACACACTCAACACTCTCTCTTACACACACACACACACACACACACACACATAAGTATAAAAAGATGTGGAATAGAGCCAGACAGTGAAGGAAAAGTTCAGTTATGTGACCTTTGAAAAAGAAACCTTTAAAATCAATCAGAGGGTAGACTCGCTTAAGTACTACTACTGCTGAGTTCACACATTTTACCCCCAAAGAAAAAAAAAAACACACACACATGCAGAAAATAGCGTGACGGCGGACAGCAAGTCACGAGGGTCAAGGTTCAGTGTGAGCGTCAGGCTGTTGGGTCTTACAATGGCCAGTCACATGACGAGCACCCAGCCAATAGACATTCTTCACATGCAAAAAAAAACACACACACGCGCACGCACGCACACATGTCAATCAAATCAATATTGTGATATGAGGCTAGACACAAGTGTATTACAGAGAAGTGATGTCATTTTCTAAACTTTCAAGACTGTTCTCACAGTTCTATTAATTCCTTTTACGCACTTAATCATTATATCAACATTACTGATGATTTTTTAATTACTAATCTCACTGTGTGGATATTTTGTCAAAGCATTCACTGTCAACCCTACAATATTGCCGCACTATTGATATCGAGGTATTTGGTCAAAAACATTGCGATATTTGATTTTCTTCTATGATTCTATGAACACACACACACTAACTTACTGTGGGGCTGTTGTGTCCGCTTAAACAAGAGTGAGGAAAAGATTGTGTTGCCCAGCGCTAGTATTGAGTACATGACACAACAACATGACGGTACAATTTATTTTTTTATTTTTAAAAGCACGTTGTGGTCAAGCCTCCTAAAATACAACAACCTAGAGTTTTTCCTGCCCGCCTCTACGACATGTAGACAGCCAATCACAGCATTATTAGATCTAGGCGGAAGCATGCTTCATGTTTATTGGCTGACCGTGATGAGATTTACTCCTTGGGTATTGAAGTTTGGCTTGGAATGACGGGGCGTTTTTCAATACTCAATACTATGGAGGCAATTCGGTCGGTGCCTAAAAATAATCTAAGTTCGGTACTTAGCCCTAAGCGAGAATCGAGAGACGCTTTAAAGTCACGTCCCCTCCAAATCAAAAATCAGACTTATGAAAACATTTGGGTATTCATTTTGAACCTTGACCTCCTATTTATCTGTCAGCAGCGTGTCGTGCATTAAATGTAGTATTATCTTCTGCAAGCTAAACCAAAAGCAGCATCTAATCGAAAACCTTATCTAACAGTTCATGGCACATTGAATTCTGTCCCAACCTCAGACCTCATGGTAATGAGGCTTGAGGATAAGAAGGGTGTTTAGTAAGAATTGGGCAATGAGTTTGGAATATGACAGCAAAGCTAAGTGGCGCTATCAGAACATTTCTCTAAAAGCCTTACATAAGGCCTCGTTTGAATTAGGGATAGACCAATTATCTTTATAATTATTGTCGGGCCTGATTTTTGGCAGTTTGTAGATTATCTGTGCTGGCGTGTTATTTGCCTGATAACCGATAAAGTTAATTCATTTAAAAGTGGTCTACTTTGGCTCGGCTCTGTCCCTCTGCCTCGGTTTCACTCACCACTGAGTCTGACTTAATGTCCCGCCCACAACACTATCTGACTAGCTTTTACTGTGTTGAACATTTCTAATTTATTAAATAATTTCTTAGCATTTAAACACATTTTTGTGTTTTGTTGTGTATAACATTCAAAAATGTAAATTTTATTTTCACTGTAATATGCATATCGGTTCCAAATATCGGTTATCGGTTTCAGTAACTAATAATAAATCGGTATCGGCCATGAAAAACCAGTATCGGTTATTTTGGTAGTGTTGCTGCGAAACACACTCACACAGAAAATGTTATCAGTCCGATAGACTTTTCCAACAGCTGTCAAATCGCCTGTCCAGCATTCTCCCAGCACTATTTTTGAAATCCCACTTGATCTACACAAGCCTGACCAACAGTTACGGAAAGGTCCATGTTGCTAGGACACAGCCTTGGCCTGTTGGGGTCAAAGGTCATCAAAAAGTGCGGAGACTTTGTCAGTGTTTTCCTTATGTTTGTGGAAGACTAAAACTGTATTGTAAATAAATAAATGTTCTTCCTTAGAATACAGGGGGCATAAGTATACACCCCCCTATGTTAAATTCCCATAGAGGCAGGCAGATTTGTATTATTAAAGGCCAGTTATTTCATGGATCAGGATAGTATGCATCCTGATAACGTTCCCTTGGCCTTTGGAATTAAAATAGCCCGCCCCCCCATCATCACATACCCTTCACCATACCTAGAGATTGGCATGGTTTTATTTCAGTTAGCTTAATAACTAGTTTGGGGGGGGGCTTACTTTAATTCCAAAGGACA
Source organism: Percina caprodes (assembly GCA_013375575.1). Taxonomy (NCBI): domain Eukaryota; kingdom Metazoa; phylum Chordata; class Actinopteri; order Perciformes; family Percidae; genus Percina; species Percina caprodes. The sequence goes on along the minus strand of JABXJD010000127.1, from coordinate 1,156,711 downwards.
AAGGGAACTTTATCAGGATGCATAGTATCCTGATCCATTAAATAACTGGGGTGTGTATACTTATGCCCCCTGTATTTTAAGGAAGAACATTTATTTACAATACATTAATTCCCAAAGAAAATTGGTGTCCTCAAAAAGGTTGGATTTTTTTCCTAAATTTTTTGAATTAAGGCATTAAGATTACTTTTTTTACTTTTTTTAATCAATTTTAGCATGGGTGCGTAAACTTATTCAAGCCACTGTATATATATAATATAATATACACAAAATAGCTTAAAGACAAAACTAAACAAAAAAAGTCCACTTTCATTAAGTCAATAATTTAGTTACATTCATTCGGCTTAGCTGGTGACCACACAAGCCTGGGTGCTGCGCCTAAGCCTCACCTTAACAGGTGGCAGTGCATGTGGAGAGATTACTGATCCCAGGACTGTTGTTTTAATGAATACACCTTTGACAAACAACTGTACTCATACTGATAGTGCTGCAACTTCTGCTACCAACACCCCTTCAATACAACTACTACTATTCTTTTGATTAATGCCACCGCTACTTTTTCTACTAGTCTTACCATTTCTACTGGTCTGTAAAACATATACTGCTGATGATACTACAGACTATTTTCTCATCTGCTATACAAATGTTACCACTACCATCTTCCTCCTCCTACTGCAGCTTTTACTATGACTTTTTACTTCTACAAGAAGTTTGCTGCTAATGCTATTTCTTTTTTCTTCTTCTCTCCACACCTGTCCATACAATAACCATCTTGAAAGTAGGCGTTCCTATGAGTTTAGGTACATGAATGCCTCAAAGCTGCAACTAGACATGAACCCAATCCCCAGAATTTTTCTGTGAACATGGTGTGACGTTAAGACATGCCTGAGAACTGTTAATGTACAAGACACTGCCTGCCTTCAGTTCCCTGTTGCCCCCACAGTCTATGGTGGCCCTACCTACACTAAAAACGTCTCTGCATGTCATGATGACCGCCATCTGTTGCTACTGATAAAGCCACTGGCAGAAGCGTTGGTCACAAGAAGACCCCCAGGAAGTGCGCCGGGCTTTCAAGCAAAGTGAACATAGTGGCCAATCAGTGGAATCCCAACTTGTCACCTGATGCCCTCGGGCCCAAAAAGACTTTTTCCCATAGACTTACATGATGAAATAGACAGCTGTAAGTCATTCGATACATTTCTTTGAGTGTCATTAACCCAGCAAAATGACTCGTTTCACTATCAGAAGTTGATCCATTCGGTCCAATAACATTTGGAAAGTCTAGAAAAGCAGCACGATTACAGTGATGTAAATGTACTGTATTTATAAAGCGCTTTTACATCATACAGGAACCATTCACACACATTCATACACTGCGGCCAAGGCTGCCGTACAAGGTGCAACCTGCTCATCAGATAAACACTCACACACATTTACACTCCGATGCACAGCATCGGGGGCACTTCAACATGGGACTGCAGGGCCAGGGATTGAATCACCAACCGCTCCACCAATGAGCCAGAGCCGTCCCAGTGGGGCTCGAAAGTTTGGGCACCCCAGGTAAAAATGTGTATTAATGTGCATAAAGAAGCCAAAAACCAGATGGAAAAATCTCCAAAAGGCATCAAATGACAGATTAGACATTTGTATTACATGTCACAAAAAGTTAGATTTTATTTCCATCATTTACACTTTCAAAATAACAGATAACAAAAAAATGGTGTCTGCAAAAGTTTGGGCACCCTGCAGAGTTAATACCTTGTACTGCAAATTTTATTATATACTAAATTTTTACCTTTTTAGCCCCACTGTAAATCATTTTCTCCCCATTCAAGTTAGTGGAGCTCTAAACTGTATTTAGCCAGCTCGCACATCTCTGTCCATTCCTATTATACAGCCATGGTTGGTTACTGCAGGAAGAGGCTGGCCCGCTCGGAGTTCAGGTTATTCTTCCCCAAAAACAATATTTATTTTCGTTGCAATTCCCTCAAATACATCACTATCTACGACTCTCTTCTTGTTGGTGGCTTACTTAAAAAAATGCCAATACTATTGATTGATTAGACCGGCGATAACAAATTCCTATAATCAAAAATGTAATACATGTTCGATTCAGGATACCGTTTGGAGATAAGAGCTTGTGGTAAAACTTGACTTACTTTTTAAATTGCACATGAGTTTTGTGGCCAATAATATTTATTTATGAATTATGCCAAACCCTAATCAACTTTCTAAAATAGAAAAGGAATACATTTCTTCTTCTGTGAATTCTCAGGGAAACCAACCAGCACTGAGTTCTTTTCTTTTTTCATTAAAACTTATTAATCAAAGTAAACATCAGCTGCAGTACACTGGGTGTAGTATTGCATACACCGGTGTAACTGGTTTCTACCACATACTTTACATGTGTTTTATATTTCTTCAATGCATAAGCTTAGGCTCTTTTCTTCCATTTTGATGGTACCCGTCAAAATGTACAAAAAGGTAGATTTGTCCCCCTCAAAATGAAAACCTACTCCCCGAAAAAGTCTAAAAAATAACCGTTCAGGACACTCAGACCAATAACCGTGTATACTTTGCAACATAATGGGGTTAAAAGGAGGGTGAAAAATAAAGATGTGATTTATGGGGTTTTATAGATTCAAACTTTGGAGCAAGACATTTGTTGTTGAGATGTACATGAGTGATAAAACAATACATCCCGAAACAAGTGTGATGTCTTGAATATGCAGAAAGTTTCGAACAATAAAAAGGAGAATAATAATAATTTCCTTTACATAAATAAAGACCATTGCAGCATTAATAGTCCATCACCAGTAACCCTAACCAGAATGCAGGAAATGAAGTGTTTGACGCTGTCAAATGTAATGGGGGGGGACATGTTATTATGTGTCCCCACCCAATGCTAAAACAAAACTTACACCTTTGCTTCAATGTGATTTGATTGTATGTGTGTGAAACAAAGTAACATACACATACTTCAACAGGGCAGCTGTGTGGTTGTCTGGCTTTGCCAATGATCACCTCTAATGTTCCTGGAAATTAAAAAACTCAGGCTCATTCTCACTCACTGCTTCTATAACTCTAGGAGAAAGCATCAAGGCATTCTGGGTAACATATGACACGCAACCAGTATGTGCACAGGCATCATACTGATCCTATTATAGAAACTACTGTAGAAATATCAGCCATCAGAAATGACAGTGATGTAGCAAATCCTAAGTATTTGCATGTTGCCTTATTGTTTTTCCTCCTTTCCACAAATCAAGGAGTGCTTATTTCTGAAAGGCAGAAACATATAAATCCCATCTCATTCTTGCAGTTTAAGCGTAGCTCGGTTCTGCCCCCCAGAGGCCAACAGGGTGAAACACACACATCTTCTTCACCTAACCCAGCAATAGGCAGAGACAGCATAAGAAATGGACAATGTGACAGTGTTGCTTTCAAAGGAGACCAGTGAAGGATATTAGAAGCACTTTTCCAGTGAGGGCTGAGCGTTGCACAGCCTCCAACTGTGCTTGACGACGTAGTGAAGGTACAGGTGTAATTGATGACTGGTATTTACAGAGGCCACGCGGTAAAAAGGAAAAAGTTTACAGGATCTGTCTTCACACCTAGAAAAAGATGACTTAAAATTGGGAGAGCTTTCAATTTGTCATAATTTAGGATTTATGTCACTGTTTTTAGGGTTTTCTGCCACACTTAAGCAGAGGCACCAGCATAGCCAGCATGAGGTTATAAAATACATACAAGAAACATAGAAATCTATAGGCCAGCTGTAAACTAAAACCCCCCGAATGCTTTTTGGGAATGGAGAAAACAATGTGGTTTGTTTTTCTGTGACAGTCGGTCAGTAGAGGAATGAACGTCCCTGTAAACACAGGACAGAACATGGACGCCTAACTGAGTTGTTGTCGTGTGGTTTTACACTCCTGGGGTTGAGGGCGGATGTTTGTGCTTCTGCAGCACCAGGCATCATCAAAAGCAGATGGTCAAAAGACGTTTCCACTAGAGCGATAGACCGATAAAGGATTTTTAAGGCCGATACCAATATCTGATTATTTAAAAATCCGATATATATATCGGCCAATATATGTATATTTCAAAAACAAAAATCCACAAACGCGTAACAAAAAATAAACAGATTTCCCTAAAATTAGTTATTTGTAGTTATTTATGAGTTCTCACTAACATAATGTGATAATTTGTTTTACTGTCACTACAGAACAGAGGAACATCAAAATATATTATTATATTTTGATATTCTGATAAATAAAATGTATAAAAATATTAACTTAAGATACAAAACTTAAATTCTTTTGTACAAAAACACAATAAAAAAATAATAATAAAGCACTGTTGTTAAAGTTCAAGTGATTAATGTTATGTGGCTGTATGAAAACTGCTTGTTGTTGAAAGTCTGGTGAATATATTACGTAGTTGTTAAAAAAAAGATATAGGCGGATTTAAATGAGGTCAGTGATGAAGGACAATATATAAAGTGCTGTACCCGTGTTAGTGGTTTTAACAATGGCAAACTGGTTGGGGACAAATACACCTTTAACTATTTTAGATGATTTATTTCTTTTGGTATTCTTTAACAAAGGACAATGTGTGTTCCTCTTCCATCCGCACTGTATTAGTGTGTTCTGTGCAGTGAACTGGGACTAGAATTTGGGAGGGTTGAACAATTACTATTGGTTTTTATAATTGTACAATAAAAGTAACTGTATAGTTGAGGCTACTGTACATACTGTGCATTCATGAAAAACAGGGAGAGGACACCTCAGTGGTTTTTGACCTTATATTTTGCAGGGGGGGGGGAATAACTGATGAACACACTGTGTTACAGTTGTATTTACAGTGGGCATTAAATGTATCACTTTCTCATCTAGATTTCAGAGTCCAGTGTCTTCAGTGTCTTTCTTTTCTCTGTCCATTAATAGGCCTTCAAAGCATATAAAATGTAAAGAAGGAAACTCTGCCTCTGTATGAAAAAAAAGCAGAAGCAGACTGACTGATATATCTAAAAATATACATTTACAAACCACTGCTCTAAATGAAACCATTCAAGGAGTTAGTCCAATTATTTCCACAAACAAACTGTTGTACACTTTGCCTGAAAAGCGAGCAGTGGGAGTAAATGTTACTTATAATTAAACTCATACGAGAGAGAAAGAGGGAGAGACAGAGAGGCATACGTACGCATCACATTCTAGCATTGTAGATCAGTGGTTGTAATCGATCTTCATGGTAGAATTTCGGCGTAACATTAGGCTTCTTCTGCTCGCTTTTAAGGCAAAGGGTACAACTGCTCATTTGTGTTAATAATTAGCCTAACTCATTGAATGGTGCGGTGCTTTCAATTAATCAGCAGTGGTCAGTAATTGTATATTTTTCTTCTACTTAACCCTCCTGTTGTCCTCGGGTCAAATTTGACCCCTTTAAAAAAATGTGTATATCTGAAATATGGGTTTCTTTTTAACCATATTACCACAAAAAATGGATTGGATTCCATCCAACGCTCTTTGCAAATACAATTGATCACTTTCATAAAATTTTTTTTAAAAAAGTCTGAAAAAGGGACGAAAATGTCAAATTTTTGTCAGTTTTTTCACTCGGGAGGACAACACAAGGATTAAGTATGCTGTTTTACATTTCACAGTGGCCGTCTTTCTTTTTTTTTAACAAATAATGTGTATCACATTGTCATACTTCCATATGAAGCTGCTGCTCACTTTGTGTAAAGAATACGAAAAGCGTATTCTCCATTTTAGCATCAGTAAATCAGAAATCTGTGATCGACCTCGCGGCCTGTTAAGGAAAGCCGTGAACACGCACCTATCCGAATTGCTTCAGCCAGGCTCAACCTGGTTGCTCCTCCTTACTGGCTTGGCCTTGGTGAAACGCAGCTAGCCAGGGTGCACAGATTAGACTAGGTCAAGCCTCACTTTATCGGTTATCCTGGTTTTATAAATTCTACTTTTGTGCAATACCTCCCTGAAGAGCTTCTTTGGCTCTTCCCCTGCTCACTTTGTTGTGTATATAGAGATGTCAGCTCATGGTTTGACTCAGTTGCTCACAGTTAAAACACATACACATAACTCAACACATAGTGGGACCAACACGATCAGAAATCCACTCCAAGATGCATCACAATGGGTTTCAGTTTCTCTGACCCTCCCATCAGAGGTTACAGCGTATGGCCTCTCAGGTTGTTTTAATATATTTCACAACTTCTTTCAGATCCTAAATCAACAATGATGAAAACAACCACATGTAAAGCAAGAAAAGGTCACAGAATCGTCAAACCTGTGTTGTGTACGGTTTGCTCTAATGCAAACCAAAGATACGGCTGCAACACCCGGCCTCACGCTCTAGGCTGTTGTGAGTCAGCCAATGCTGATAAAAGCACACTTACAACGACGATAAATGTTAAGTCTGCAGCCAGAACATTTGACTGCTGCGGTGGCCACGTTGAAATCTGACTGAACTGTTTCTACTGTAAATGATGACATGTGAAAAGTGGCAGCTGAATTTGAGGGTAAGCAGGCTTTGTGAGTGTTTTCGTGTCTGTAGACAGCACATACAAATATGCCCCTCCACAGGTGGAGCCAAATGACTCAGACATGAGTCATTATACGTTCCAGTAGATTTACAGTTCATTGAAACGCCCTGTAATAAAAAGTCTAAATATCTTCTATAGCCTAAAATAATCCGTGCACCACATATAAGAAATTGTTTCTTTCTATGTATGTGAAAAAAATAAAGATGTAAATTAAATCCCTTTTTCTCTGTTCAACTACATATTCCTCACAGAGGCATTTGAGTGTTGGTGTTTAAGTTTAAAAGACATTAAATAATTGCCTTTATTAAGCCGCTATGCATTATTTATTAACTATAGGCCAAATATAATCAAGAAAAGTCACAAAATGCTTGTGGAGAATTCAAATGTTATATGTCCTGTGTGTAGACCTGTAACAAATATTAAATCATTGTCTAATTGTAATTATTTTACTTTATCGCCTTTTCTTTGTTTAACCGCAATTAATTGTTAACATTAGTCCTAAAGGGTACATGTGTTGATGGTAATATTCATTTTATGTTCATTTAAGAAAACAATACAATGTTTACTGATAATAAACAGACTTGATTCACTGTGTTATTACATTATCTGGGTCACCTTGCAGTGATATGACCAAAAGATGTATCCTGGGATTCATTCAAAACTTGTTTTTGCCTGAAAAAAGTAACATAATACATGTTTTTTTATTTTAATTTTGACTAGAAGAGACAATTATATTGTTAATCGCAATTACTTCTGAAACAATTAATTGTACAGTTAAAGTTTGGAACTGTTACAGCTCTACTTGTGTGCACAGGTTCAAACAAGATTCAGTGAACTTGACATTTTGTAAGTAATTTAAGGAAGTTCTGCACGATATTAGGAAAATATCTAATTGTGATTATTTTGACTGATATTGCCATTGTGATATGATTCACGATATTTGGGGAATGATCATTTTTGTAAAATTATTCTCATTTTTAACTCTCATGTTGTCCTCAAAGGAAGGTCAAATTGACCCATTTTCCTATATCAATGTTCTTTAACTACCCAATTGAAACTACCCAAAATATCAGAATCTCTACTTTCATTTCCTTATTCAATTTTATAGCATTTGGAGAAAAAAAATTGAAGTGCTTTTGAAACAGTATTGAGTAAAAGTTGACATATTTCTGTCTGTGATTATCCATCAACATACAGTACATTCCTTTAATTTTAGTCAAAATAATTCCTAATTTCTGCTTTTCTAACTCAGACATTAGGTATAATTTCCTATAAATGAGGTTTATTGACCATAAATTCCAAAAATAACTGAAAAACTAAAGTTGATAGTGTTACGTAGTGTTGAAAACGTCAAAAAAATGACAAACATTGAAAAAAAGGGTCAAAAGTGATAAAAAAAAGGGACAATAATGTAAGAAAAGTTAAAAACATTGATAAAAAGGGTCAACAAAAGTGTTCATTTTCAGAAATGTCAGCTGCCATACAAGGAACAACGAAGAGATGTGCTGTATTTAGAAAAATATACTGTATATATTATTAGTATTGACAATTATACTTGAATCACACAAATCTTGACATATGGTACTTTCCTAGTATTTTTCCTTTCTTGGTGCTTCCACATGCATACAAACTAGGAAAAACAACTATCCATGCTGTTTTGAGTGAGATAAGGTTTCTGAATGTCCTCTGCCTTCAGTCTCGTGGCGAGCTGTTCAAAATCTGAAAATGAAACCATGTAAATCTATTCTGGTACCACCTCTAAATACAATTATGAACCTGAAAATGAGCAGAATATGGGTGCTTTAGGTTTGTGCAGAAGGCTGATTCCTGTCGGACAGGTTAGAAAGCTGGACTGAGTGTGATGTTTGTGCTGCTGCAGCTTGCATAACCTCCATGTTGCCTGTTCAACAGCAGCAGCAGCAGCATGGAGCTGTGTCCAGGACAAGGAAAGCGCTTTAGAGAAAGTCACTAACACAGAGCCTCGGCTGTCAAAACCTTCTGGTCAGAGAAGCTGCTGCTCTTTCCGTTGGAGAAGACCAAACTGATGACCTCTAAAAACAGCTGCTGCTTTAAAGATCACCCGCGCCTGCGCAGAGCATCACACAACTCCACTACAGTCAAGTCACCAAAAATTATAGTGTCACATTTCCGGAGTTGATTTTCAGAATAGAGGCGAACACGTGCTGCAATGTGCTGTGGGTGTTGCATGTGTAGAAATATAACAAAAAAAAACAGCAATAACAAAGTATTTGATGCTTTACTTTCTCTTTAGTCTTCTTAGATCCCATTTTGAACAACTTGTGTTTCCTCTATCTATCTATCTATCTATCTATCTATCTATCTATATATATAAAAACACAATTCGATTTCTGATACTACCAAAGCCTACCTCATAGCACAATATACAATAACATGTGAAAAGGTATGAGCAAAGTTTAAAATGCCCCAGAATACATTACTACTACTGTATAATGCGCACGTGGTTCAAATTGAAAGTGGTCCTTATGTGTTATGCTTCTCAGCCTCTCAAGAAGACACGTTAAGTGCTTTTATTTTGAAGGTAGAACTTCCCTACTTCCTGTATCTTATCTAATCTGCCCCTGGTCGTCTTGACGCAGCACGAGTGTATAGTTACTCACCATTTCTATGATCCTGGTTTTCTTGCCCGCTCGCTTCTTCTTGGCGACGATGTACTGGGCCAGAACCACGCCGCCGAACAGGGCACAGACGCTGGCGCTGGCCGCGGCTCCGACCTTCACCACGGCCGTCTTGTCCATGAGGGTCCGCTGTTGTTCCACTGACCAGTCGCCGCCCCGAGTCCACCACGCTCCTGCTGCCTTCTGTCAAAAGGCGCCTTCCTACTGGTGCTGGTGCATACCCGAGGACAAAGATCCTCTACGCTGAACGGGAGCACTCACTCTGTCACTATTTAGTGACCAGCCTCCAGCGTAATATCTCGATGTTTGAAAAACATTACACAGCCAGGCAGAAAACAAAGCCAAAATACTGTGAACATATTATACTCATTTTACCGTAACATATAATAAAAACAACAACATTTCAGCCATTAAATTAACGTATTTGAAGCATTTGTAACGTTACGTTACTATAGCTAGCTAGCTAGCCAACTAGCTAACTAGCAAGCTAAGCAAACTTGTGAGGGAAGCGTATGACATTAAAATCCGAATCTTTCTGGATTTAGCTATATTAAAATTAAACTCACATTGTTACCTCTAACCTAGGAGCTATTTTTATGTAGTTTAAGTTTTAAAAACAACAGTGAGCTCCTTCTTTTCTATTACCTTTCCCCATTCTCTTCCCCCTTTTTTTTACTGTATGTTAAAAATAAAACACTTCCGTTTGTACAGGAAGTGTCAAAACAAAAGACAGTAATAACATACAAGGTAATTAATGAAAATACACAAATTCATTGTAAGATTTTAAATCATTTTTAATTATTTCAAGCTATCTGACTGGAAGACACTTTTGGTGTCCCTTTTACCTCACTATGTATCCTACATGTTAAGTAGGGATACATGTTATGGCTAACATTTTAGCAGGCAGTTGTCTACATACACATCAAAAATGGGTAAATAACACACATTATATTTGAGTGTGCTGGGTAAAACTACTGGAAAACGGGAAGATTAAAATTAAGAGGGGTAATTCCCATACTACAGACTGAATGGGACTTAATTATAGAAGATGAAACAATCATATGAATCAAAATGATACAAGCCACAAAACTCAACAGACACCTCAGAACTTAGGTATCAAACATAACAATTAGTAACAAACACAACAATTAAATTACAAAGAATAGCCCAAATCTGTGTGATTGTTTCATTAAAACGATCCCAACATGTAGAACTGTTTAACAAGGCACATCAAACGAGAACAGAACTGAAATAATCAGTATTACCAGATACATCAAAGTGCAGCTAGTTGATATGAAAAGTTAGATATTTTCTTTTTACTTTATTTTTCAAGCCATTGTCACTTCTTTAAGGTCAATTATTGCAAAAATGTGGAAAGATTGCTCTATTGCACTTTATTTTAAAAGATCATTTCAGGAATACAATGCTTGCAAAGACAGATGCTGTGTGCAGCGTTTTTCATATCATGTAGAGTTATCAATTGAATATAATTGTAAAAGAAGATAAGTTTAGCTGGAACTGTATCCGAGCAGTACTTATTCAAATGAGCTCTTGATTTGACTGAACATCACCTTGAGCGAACAATGCTTTTGTACAACTGTACAATAGAATGCCCTCTATCAAAAATCTGTTAGAAAAAAGTATGTCTTTATCTTTTAGGACTGCTGCAACGTACATTAAGCTTTTGAGTTTTTTATATTATGGCCTCCATTATAAAGCAGCTTTAAACAAGCATTAAAAGAGCTATGAAGTTAAACATATTGCAATTTGGCACATACCGGTATTTTGGGTAATTGGGGCATTATGCGTGGAACCTTCTGGTAACAGTCATGCTGCACCCTAACCCCAACATCACAGCATCATCCTTGGTTGCAGGCCATAGGGATCAAATGCAATGAGTCTTTCTCCAATATTAAGAACAGAATGAAGTTCGCTGTCAGTAAAATGGAGCAAGTTTTGCAAATGTCTGCAGGTCTGTCCTTGTATTTATCTGCTCAGACTTTAACTTTCTTCCACATGAGACTCTTTTAAAAAAAACTCCTCCTGTCAATTAAAAGACAAGTACTCAAAATGCAATTCAATTTTATTTATAGTATCAAATAATAAAAGTTAAAGACACTTTACAAGTAGAGTAGGTCTAGACCACACTCTATAATTTACAAAGACCCAACAATCCCAGTAATTCCCCCAAGAGTAAGCATTTAGTACAACAGGGGCAAGGAAATGCATAAACAGTGCACAAAATGCTTGGGGGAAGAACTGGTAATGCAAACGGACAATAGCACTGTGTTAAAAATACAGCCTTAAATTAGAAAATATAGCCTCTAGGCTTCAAGAGAACTCTAAAACATGGAGACAATCACTTAAATATGTTTTTGCCTTTTAGAGTGGGTATCTCTAACATACTGTACAAGCAAACAGCTGCCTCCTTACCGCTATCAGACATATAGAGCAACATTGTCAAGTCTCCTCTAAATTTTGTGCAGATTCCCACTTGAAAGGGATTTGATGCATCCTCCTTAGAAGTAAGAACTGGATTTCACTCAATGACCAAACACCTCTTTTCCCTTTTTCCTCCTTTTATTTTGGCAGACTTCAGCAGTTCAACTTGACAGTTCCATTTGAATTATTAAAGTTCAATTAAGACCAAAAATTTGTCATTTCTATAGTATTTTTTTTTTATCATGCTGATCATTCATTTGGCGTGTACTTTGTGTTTCCACGTGATGAATGTAAGTCCCATATTAACTAATTTTAGCTCCGTTTTCAGCCTCTACAAACCCCCGTGGAGAATATGTGTCTCTTGAGCGGTTGTGTTCACCTGCGCAGGTCGAGTACAGTTTATCAGAGCTTGTCTGCTGAAAACAGCTGCCTGCCACCATTGGAAAAGAGGTTGATGTGAGGGTGATAATTAGTCATAACATGAATAAATACCAAAACTAAGAGCTAAAAGAGGATTTTGTTTAAAAAGACTTGTGGTTGTGATACAATTTCAACATGATTTTTCAGGATGTCATTTGCTTTTCTGTGAGGACGACAGGAATAAAATGCACTAAATCAACCAAACTTTTCTTTTTAGGAGTTTGTGTCAAGAAAATCCCCTTACACACGAAGCACGTACACCTATGGAGCTTAACAACGGTGACACTAGAAGACAAAGTTTGTGAGGAATTCCCAACTGTGAATATGAGGAATTATGCGATGGGGTTTATTGTTCATTAAAAAAAACGTTTTTTCAGCCGACCACAGGTACAATAACTGTCAGAGTTGATAAGTTGTTGTAGGTTGGTGGGGTATTTAAATGTTTTGGGAACAGCCACGGCAGATTGGCTGAACAAAGATACAATAAAATCAAATATGCTGTTCTGAATTGTATATAAGGTGACGCCTTCCTCTGACCCAACAAGCTTCCTCGATTTCATTGAAGAAGGTAAGACCTTTGACGCTTGGAAGACATGTCCTAACCCTAAATTCAAGCTGAGTTGGTGGTAATTTTTGTGTTATAATGACAGAAATTACTTACAAATTTTGAACATTGTTAAATCTTTGGCCTATGGATTATAGAAAGAAAATCCTAGAGAAAGATCCCAATTTGGTGAACTGTTTGTTAAGTGTGTGTGTGTGTGTGTGTGTGTGTGTGTGTGTGTGTGTGTGTGTGTGTGTGTGTGTGTGTGTGTGTGTGTGTGTGTGTGTTAGTTTCAGGGTGTCAAGAAGCTTGATTGCATTGCTTACTTCATCTCTTCAACACATCAGTGGTAGGTCATCATTACATCAGTCCGCTGTCTACTATCTGTTTTTTCTTTTTATTACTTTTCTACTTTCTGTCCATCCTTGAACACAGTCTTAAAAACTTTTTGAGTTAATGTTATTTTTGCTGTGTGACAAACATTGCATCTGTTATTCTTATGGAAAATATATTCACTGTCTTTAGCGGATGACATCGCCCTCTGTCGCACCAAATGCTTGCTCTTGGTGGTAATTGTTCGGTCTCTGTAAATTATGTGATAAGTTATTATGTGGTCTAGACCTACTCTTTGTGTAAAGTGTCCTGAGATAACGTCTGTTATGAGTTGACACTATAGATACAATTAAATTAAATTAAATTAATGTTCATCACAGCCGTTCACTGCTGGAAAACGAGGAATCTCATCTTGGTGGCTTTGATCCTTCAGCTGGTGATCACAGTCGACATAAATGGAGTAAGTTAATGACTTTCAGTATTGTATTTATGCAACTACTCAAGTTTATTATCATTATTTCATACACATAATTTTTAATCAGTTGGATTGTGGTGTTCTATAATGTTTCAGTAAACATTCTCCTCTCTTTTGTTTCACAGTACCAGTTTGGAGATATCATTTCTTTCAAACCTAAGTGTTTGAAGACGCCTTTGAACAACTTCATCTACCAGCACTTTGCTATTTATGTGGGTGACGAAGACCTTCCTGATTTAACAGTGGCCCATCACCATTTTTCCTACTGCCTCGCCAATTGACGTAAGAATGATCCATTTTGTTAAGTACTAACCAGAGCTTAAAAGAATAGAGTTTGACATTTTGGGAAATACGCTTATTTGCAGAGAGGTGGTTAGCTTTGTGCAACACAAAGGCTAGAAAAGGGGAAACAGCAGATACCCATGTGTACAAGCATTGAAAAGGTGAGTTTTATGATATGTCCCCTTTAGGGTAAGCTATAGACGTCTCTCAGCAAATAGGCGTAGTGTATTTCCAAAAACATTCCCGAAATATTTATTGTCTCTATCCAGACACACTCAACATGTTGCTCCAAAGCTTTTTACATTATTTACATTATTACAAATCAGTGTGACTGACTAACAAGTTCTGGTTTCTCCATATAATGTATACTGAATTCAACGCTGCCGGCTAGTCACTCTTTTTATGTTCTGATATGATAATGTATTGTATCTCTTTGTTCACTTTTGTTTTGTTTACAGCTTAACATGACTGGTGAAAACTGGTGCAGTAACCCAAAAAGAATAAATAAAAACGATTTGGTGAATTACGTAAATAAAAATGTGCCAGAGTGTCAGAACCAGCCCAGCAGTTCCAACGGCTAAGAAGTATTCCATCAATCAACCTTCAGAGCCTTTCTTGCTCTCTTCTGCTCCGTCCACATGTGACCTGTTGTGTGTCATTTGAAATAAAAAACAACGAGCAAGTGCTGTGGGTGCTTTATTGTTCGTGTTGGTGTAAAAATTGTTATACTGTCTCAAGAAATGCTTGCATATCAAAATTAGTTTTTACCAAATCAAAAACATGGCACAACTTACAAATAGGTTGGCCTTTCCATACTGAATTGGTGGTAAAACTGGAAGGAAACTAGTCCCATAAGCATTACTTAATGCAGAACAGGGTCTTAAAGCACACAAGGGGTTTTCAGTCCAAGTGACTGACAAAACAGATGCCCTCCTATATTAATTATTACAGCGGTCTAAATAAAAAGCTGTTTACAAAAAGGCTATTTTCATACAGAAAATTGTGTTGGGCTCCAAACTCTACCAAAACGCCTGTGACCAACGTTCAATAATGTGCCTGAATGCATCCTGTGTATTCAGAGGAGGACTAGAGACACAGCACGTAACGTGCAGCTTAGGGTATGTCTGATGAAAAACCAGGACATATTGATGACCCAACCGACCACTTTGCTCTCAAGTGAAAATGTCCATTAGACATTTGACCCACAAGACAAAACTGGCCTTTGTGCAGTAATATTGTGCATAGTACTGAATATTTTAAACTTAATTTAAAATATTTTACTTAATTTATCTTAGCTTACCTGATTGCTTGGATACTGGTGCTTGTGTTTACTACGTCACATCCCCTACAGAGCCAATGATTGGCTCTTTCAAGTGGAGATAAAATAGTAAATTGAACATACATATTCAGTAGCCTTGTAAAAACCGGAACATTCAGCGTCCCAGGAGAGTGGATACATTTCCAGTTTATTAAAAAGAAGGACAATCCTAGTGCAGCTACGGTAACAGTTTCAAATCAAAAGGAAACTAGTTAATTAGGAGAATATGTTATGCAGCCCGGAGCAATATTCACATGTTTTTCTCTGACCAAAACTTGACATTCTCACTTCCTGGACCTGCACCTTTATGATATTTTTCAAAATGACTTTTTGTAAGTAAGCAGGCGTGGCTCTATTAGATTTCTCAGAAACAAGAACTTGTTGGAAACCACAAGGCTATGTGCATTAACACACACAGAGAGCCCTACATATATAACTTCTTACAGACATGTGACATTGTGTGAGTGTGTTAGTTTCAGGGTGTCAAGAAGCTTGATTGTACTGTTTACTTCATCTCATCAACTCCCTGGTAGGTCATCATTTCATCTGCCCGCTGTCTGCTTTCTGTCTTTTGTTTAAAATGACTTTTCTACTTTCTGTCCATCCTTGAACACAGTCTTGAAAACTTTTTGAGTTAATGTTGTTTTTGCTGTGTGACAAACATTCTTTAGTGGTTGTATCTGTTATTCTTATGGAAAACATATTCACTACCTTTACTGAACATATTGGAACTCAGTCTGATATAGTTAAATCCTGTGGGAAACATTTTGAGTTAATGTTGTTTTTGTGCTTGTTGAAACATCGTTCTTTCGTCACTGTGTCTGCCGTTCATATTTATAAAATGAACTACCCTTGGTGCATGAAATTGCCCTCTCTAGACATTTTTAGAGGACGTTTTTGCTTGTAAAAATCAAATGAGTTTAGGAAAAGATCATTTTCAGATAGCCTTACAGTATTGTAATATTCACCACAGCCGTTCACTGCTGGAACAATGAGGAAGCTGATCTTGGTGGCTGTGATCCTTCAGCTGGTGATCACAGTCGACATAAATGGAGTAAGTTAATGACTTTCAGAATTGTATTTATGCCGTATTGTGGTGCTCTAGAACATATCAGTAAATTAATTTCTTCCATTTCCATTTCTTTCTTTAACAGTTCCAGTTTGGAGATATCATCTCTTTCGAACCTGGCTGTATGTCGATTTTGGGGAAAAACGTTTACTACCAGCACTTTGCTGTCTATGTGGGCGACAGAAAACTCCCTGGTAAAGAAGATGGGCAGAACATATTTGAACGCATAAGTACGTATATTTAGAAACTCCAAAGGCAGTAATCCAATTCAATCTTACAGTGACAGCAACAAAAAAACAAACCTCAGGTGTTTGATAGCAGCATTATCTTAACCATGCAGTACATGGAATATATGCTGAATGTGATTTCTTTATGCTTAGACCAGGTACCTCCACAACTTTATGTCATGACAACATGACAACATGAGTTTACCATGAACGTGTGTTGTTTCCTCTGATTATCCAGAAACCTTTGCAGGGTAGAGCAGGAAAATCACAATTCTATTTTGGATAAAAATAACGTTTCAGTTCAATGGAGAGAGGCGGAAAATTGGCAAGAGTCATTATTATGTTAATGTGACAAATACTTTGGTGTATAATGAAATACCTGCAAAGCTAACTATAATCCCCCTTCTATTGTACTTTGTGTTTAGTGCTAATTGACAAAATTAAAATCTGCTGTTAGCATCTATCTTAAAGCAGTGAGCCTGTTAAAGGCACACTAGTGTAGAGTCCTAGGCTTTTGTTTAGAAAAAAGAGCTTTTAGACAGAAATAGGTATACATGTATTGTAAATGTTGACATACTGTACATCTAATAATGTATTCCCTGGTTATAGAGGATAGTCCATTGACAGGATCCTGTGTTTTCTCTACACTGGACATGGCTGAGAAGCCTGAAGTGGCCAATTACCTCGATGGATACAAGGACAAGAAAGGAAAACAGTACAAGGCAGGAACTGATGAAGAAATAACCAAGCGCATCAACAAAAAAATAGTCGACTGTAGGGGGTATAATGCCGTCATGAACAACTGTGAACACCTTGCTACCTATGTGCGTTACGGAGTGAAGGTTGCACTGCAGGTACATGACTGCTTTAATGTTCAAAAAACAATTTATTTTCTTTTATTGTCCATCTGAATATACCTGCATTTACCCTTTGTCCAAAACACTGTGTTAGCTGTCTCTTTAAAGGTCCCATTACATGCTGCTTTTTGGATGCTTTAATATAGGCCTTAGTGGTCCCCTAATACTGTATCTGAAGTCTCTTTTATATAGACCTTAGTGGTCCCCTAATACTGTATCTGAAGTCTCTTTTATATAGACCTTAGTGGTCCCCTAATACTGTATCTAAAGTCTCTTTTATATAGACCTTAGTGGTCCCCTAATACTGTATCTGAAGTCTCTTTTATATAGACCTTAGTGGTCCCCTAATACTGCATCTGAAGTCTCTTTTATATAGACCTTAATGGTCCCCTAATACTGTGTCTGAAGTCTCTTTTATATAGACCTTAGTGGTCCCCTAATACTGTATCTGAAGTCTCTTTTATATAGACCTTAGTGGTCCCCTAATACTGCATCTGAAGTCTCTTTTATATAGACCTTAGTGGTCCCCTAATACTGTGTCTGAAGTCTCTTTTATATAGACCTTAGTGGTCCCCTAATACTGTGTCTGAAGTCTCTTTTATATAGACCTTAGTGGTCCCCTAATACTGCATCTGAAGTCTCTTTTATATAGACCTTAGTGGTCCCCTAATACTGTATCTGAAGTCTCTTTTATATAGACCTTAGTGGTCCCCTAATACTGTATCTGAAGTATCTTTTATATAGACCTTAGTGGTCCCTAATACTGTATCTGAAGTCTCTTTTATATAGACCTTAGTGGTCCCCTAATACTGTATCTGAAGTCTCTTTTATATAGACCTTAGTGGTCCCCTAATACTGTATCTGAAGTCTCTTTTATATAGACCTTAGTGGTCCCTAATACTGTATCTGAAGTCTCTTTTATATAGACCTTAGTGGTCCCCTAATACTGTATCTGAAGTCTCTTTCCCAAAAGTCAGCCTTGGTGCAGAATTACAGCCACTAGATCCAGTCCCACAATAAGCTTTCATTAGGATGTGCCATTTCTGAGTCTGTAGCTTTACAAGCTAATGAGGAGGAGAGAAGCAGGGCAAGGGGGAGGGTGCTATTATCTGTTTGGAGACAAATACCAAGGAAAACAAACGCGTACATTTAGATAAAAAAAACATCAGTCAACGTCACATAATGTGCTTTTATTTTGTGTGAAATGTTTTTCACCCGCTCCATTTACTTCAATAGAAATGGCACCAACGTCTGGACCAATACAAACTTCTAATTATTAGATTAAATTAGATTAGATCATACTTTATTTATCCCACAACGGGGACATTTTCTTATTACAGCAGCAGCATTTTCTTCAATAACAGCATATGTATGTATGATTGTTCCTTTTTTCTGGCTACATATTGTATTTAACAGACATCTCTCAGCAAATAAGCCTATTTCCCAAAATGTCTCAAAGGAATACTTCTGACCTTTTGACAAAAAAGTTGTCAGTAGTGACATTATGTATGACACCGGGACACATGGATGCTGTGGTAGACAATGCGATTGTTGGTTTTAAACAGCACCCTCAAATCTCCAAATAATCTACTGAGTACTGTTGTATATTCAAATGATAAAACATTGCACATTGTATTCATCTCTTACTAAGGTCACAATGAACCTAATCACTTTTCTTTTGTTTCTAGTTTGGCATGACTGGTGAAAACCACTGCATCAACAACCCATTCAGAATCAAGACGAAAGATATGGTGAAGTACGTAAGGGAAAATGCAAAGTGCCACGACAATGTCGCCGGCTTATAAGTATTCCCTCAATTAACCTTCTCAGCGTGTCTTGCTCTGCTCTGCTTTATCCTTATGGGATAGTCAGGGGTGATTACAGGACGTGGGGTGACACATTCCTTAATGTAGAAAAGGGTCTAACAGCACGACTATCTGCAGTTTCTACTTTGCTGTTCTCATACATGCATTATCTTTTGAGCCACACCTCAAGCTTTTTGTTCCTGTGATAACCACAGAGCTTCTCACCCTAAACTTTGTCCTTTCAGTTCTGTCACAACCAGGCCTTTTCTTCTCAGTAACAGTACATAACTACCTTCTATGGTCTAGTTCCTCTGTTAATTCTCTCAGACTCTTCAGTGATGTACTGAACCTTCTTTGTGCAAGAATAAAGACTTAAAAGACTTTGTTGACTGAAGCTTTATTTCAGATTTCACCCTATGCGTTAGAATTCCCACCACATTATACAAGACGGAGTACTAGAGCTGCTGCTCATGCAACGTCGCCTGGGTAGGCACAGTGTAGTATATAGCTACAGTAAAGAGTATTTCACAGCAAAGGAAACTAGTAAAATAAGAGAATACACCACAATGCTTTAAAGAGCATTATATTCACATACTTTTCTCTGACCAAAACTTACATTTTTTGACATTCTCACTCTTATGCTCTCCAAAATGACTTAGTGAGTAAACAGAAGTTTGAAGTATGTTTCTCAGGGACACTTTGTTGCTGTGAAAAAAGAACTGGTTTGAAACTACTAGGCTATATGTGCCCTACATGCGTCTGTGGTTTATAACGGTTTACAGATACGACACACACACACACACACACACACACACACACACACACACACACACACACACACACACACACACACACACACACACACACACACACACTTTATTGTGTCATGCTGTATGACAGGAAGCATACAGAACATTTTAAATCCAGAAAATAGGAAAAAATACTTAAGCTAATTTCAGTTTTTACAAATCATTTCAGAAGGCATCCAGAGACATAACCTAATGCCTCGAAGAGGATGTGGATGTGTGGATGTGTGGATGTATGTGTGTGTGTGTGTGTGTGTGTGTGTGTGTGAGAGAAAATGGGTAAAGAGCAGAACAAGTCTTGTGACTGTCCTGCAGTAGGGAGGCTGTGTTGGAATGTGTTAAAAGTTGAGTTAGTATATGCAAACATAAAAAGCTCTACTGTCAGAAAATAAATAAAAGCAGCATCTCCGAGCTGTCTGAACCACACGTCACGTGATGGGACGACTGATGAACCGTCACACGAGGCAGAGTTCCTTTACGGTTTTATATTTGCTCCATTCCTAGTGAAGATTTTATTAAATAAGATTGGTTGGGAACCAACATCAGTATCATGGTGTGGGGGCAATTCATCAATGTTATATCACCCGATTCAACTCAATGTTGGCCAATTGATAAGCAGTTGAACATGCAAGTGAAACGTCGCGATCCTTTTGTCTCACTTTTGTTTGACTTATTGTGGAAGAACAAGCAACACATGGAACAAGCGTCTTATCTAAAGCTCCCACCACGGCGCAGTCTTCTTCATCATCATCACCATCCTCATCAGTATGACAGGAGCTACTCCACAGGCCGAACGCCCTTGGCCTCTTCCAGCTTCCTCAGGGTCTCATCCCACTGGGTGAACTGCTTGGACAGCAGGAACATCTGCCAATCAGAGGTCAGGGGTCAGTGGGCGGAGCTTTCTCCCAGCAGACAAAAACTGAGCAGCAAGTTTAATTTCTATCTCATATGCGACAGTGGCTGGTAGATCCAAAACTGAGTATATCTGACAAATTAGATTAAGAAATGAAAAACTAAATATATTAATATACAATATATATTAATCTTTAAGTATTTATGTGCTATAATTATTTTATCTAGAGCTGCAAAGATTAATCGATTGGTTGTCAACTAATGAATCGCCAACTATATTGATAGTGAGTCGTTTTTTTTCAGCTTCTGAAATGTGAATATCTTCTAGTTTCTTCTCTCCTCTGTGACAGTAAACTGAATCTCTCTGAGTTGTGGACAAAACAAGACACGTGAGGACGTCATCTTGGGCTTTGGGGAAACACTGATCAACAAAATAAGACATAAATTATTAACATTTTGACATAAATTAATCGACTAATTGAGAAAATAATAGACAGATTAAATTGACAATGAAATTAATTGTTTGTTGCAGTCCTATTTTTATCCCACAAGATATAAGAGAGTTTAAGAAGAAGTTTGTAATAATGCAAAATCTAGAATGTTTTTGTGTTTATAATACTTTGTCTTGTGGTAATTTCAACGATATAAAACAAATTAGAGGAGAAAAAGAACCATTTTGTTGTATTCCTCGAAAAGCTTCTTCACTTCCAGGGACTGAGCCTCAGTTTGGTCCTGTAAAAGAGACAAACGTGGGGTCAACAGATAAAAGCTTACAAGAGAGAAACGAGGCAGACGGAGAAGGAGAAAGAGAAAGATAAAGAGAAAGAGGGGGTTACCTGCTCCTTGATGTGAATCTGGGACAGGCGCTGCAGCTTGGTGGCGTGCTCCGGTACATCTATGGGCAACAGAAACACACAGCTAACAGTCCTGGTAGAATTAACACTCCAGCAGGTGTACAACACCACAAAACACGACACTACTACTGAAAAAAGGCTAGAAAGTCACATAAAAGATTAGTTACATTCATTTCTCTCTGAACATGTTTGAACAAGGATTATAGCAAGCAGTCACGGACATTGGCGGAGTCGGAGCCACAAAGATGCAGCATGTTATATTAGAGCTGGGCAACAAATCAATATTATATCGATATCGTGATAGGAGACTAGATATCTCCTTAGATTTTAGATATGAATGGATAAAACAAGTATTAGAAGAGGCCGATACTGTAGGTAGTAGTGATGGTATTCTGGAAATGAAAAAAGCAACATAAAGTAAATTCTATGATGAACTGGATCATATGTTCTCTACAACATACTGTACCTGAGTGCATACAGCTGAGCCCAATCCCATTTCAGCATTAAACTTACTCTTTCCTTTCTGGCTTTACATTTCATACAAAACATGATGATGCAATTTAGCAGCGGTTTAAATTCCTGGATCTCAGACTTCCTTCCAGCAAATAAACACATTACTTGACAGATTTCGCTTAAAAACAAAACAAAAAAACAAGCCAATGTGGCGATATGGAGAAAATCAAATATCACAATATTTTTGGCCAAATACCTCGATATTGATACCGCAACAATATTGTAGTGTTGACTATTGGTGCTTTCACAAAATATTGACACAATGAGATTTTTGATAAGTAATCATCAGTAATGTGGATACAGTATAATGACTAAGTGGGTAAAGGTAAATAATACATAACACAACAGTCTGGTATGTTCAGAAAATGACATTACTGTACTGTAACGCAGCCTTTAAAACCAGGAAAGGACAACACTTATGCCATATTACGATATCTAAAATCTAAGACGATATATAGTCTCATATCATGATATCAATATAATATTGATATATTGCCCAGCTCTAGTGTCCAGCATACTTCAGCTAAACCTTAACCCTTCATGTTTAGACACTTGGCGGAGCTCCTTCCTACTTTGCTGCCAGGGTTAAAACCACAGAGCCGACGTAGCTCTGCCCTTGCTTTTGCTTACTTTTCTGAGTGAAAGTAAAAGTGAAGCTCACCTCGGATGTAGGTGCTGTCCAGCAGTGGCTGCGTGTTGCTGATCTGCTCCAGCAAAGCAGCCTGGGAAAGCAGGAAGTCCTCCTCTGGGCAGACAAACACACAACAGCACCACCGTGAGTTCTGAGTCAGAAGTGAGCTACTCTTTTAGTCTTCCACGATAAAATAAGTGCTAACTTGACACAATTTAACATTGAATTTACATACAATACATACAATACAATGCGGCTTCATATACAATTAATTAATAGCATCAGCCTAAAATAAAGAAACTATCTGAGATAAATTTGATTACAGCTGGAAATAGATGTTATTTTTTATTTGACGTATCTATCCCAGGGTGCTCCTGGTTCCCAGAGCGGTAACAATTTAAAATTTTGCTGCATAGTCACAGAAATAATTGTCACTTTCAGTCAAATAAAAAAATATGTATGCATTATTGTGGTTTTAGATCAGTTGACCAAGATAATACAATAACACAGCCTATGAAGTAAACCACGCCTCATTATTATCATAACTCTTTATTAAAACTAATATTTTCCTGTGTCCCCTCCTTGTCATATTTGTCGTTGTGAACGTGTTGGGTCAAGTGCAAACAACTAACAATTTAAATAATAAAAATATTTATTCTGACCAATGATCACTTATATATTTACAATCTAAGCTAAACCAACAGTTTCCAGTCATACACCTTAAGACCTTAGCTAATTTCAGCAATTTATTGAGGTTAAACAAAGACACTGCGATTGTGTAAAATAAAATTGACAATAAGACAATTATGTAATAATTGTTACAGGCCTACTGGTTCTTACCAGCAAGAATGAACTCCAGCTTCATGGCGTCAGGTACAGAGATGTGGTCCGTGAACTGGGGGTCCAGGTACTTCAGCAGGTCCTCAACTGCACCACAACACCAATAATTAGGATTAAAGAATCACCCAACAGTCTAAAGTCTGGCTACAGAAAAAAATTCCTTTTTTTAATGTTCAGTGGGCACTGTGAATGACTTAAGTTTCTAAAATATTTCAATTTTCAGAGGGCCCGCTGGCCAAATTGTTAATGCACATACTACATAAACGCCATGGCTCAAGTCCGGGCCAGGGGATCTTTGCTGTAGTGGAAGAAGTATTCAGATCCATTACTTTAAGAGCCAATATATAATATATTTACTGTAATAAATTTAAAAAATGACTCCAATGTATCATCCGCTAATAAAGTGATCCCAACTGGTCCTAGCTAACGCCGCCATGCTAACCTTGCTAACTGATAACGTTACCGGAAGACCAGGTAACCAGGCCACAGCTGGTGTGTGTGGCATTGACCAACTGCCACTTTGTGCGTTTGAAAGTCATGTCTCTCTCTCATGGGTGGGCCAAATTCGAGGTAACCTTTCCCCTTATGATGTCATAAGGGGCAAGATTCCAGATCGGCCCATCTAAGCTTTCACTTTCTCAAAGGCAGAGCAGGATACCCAGGGCTCGGTTTACACCTATCGCCATTTCTAGCCACTGGGGGGCCATAGGCAGGCTGGGGGAACTCATATTAATGTTAACAAACCTTTTAAAGTGAAATTTTCATGCCATGGGACCTTTAAGTACAGCACTTAAGTAAATGTAAATTGTTACATACTACCACAGTTTTCTTGCAAATCATAACCCTCCTACTCCCTGTGTTTCCCTGCCTATCTATACTCTGACCATTGAAAAGAGAAATTAAAGCAAAATGCCAAGAAAAAAAAAATATTTTAGGTAAACAGTTACACCAACTGTAATCCAGGCTGTGAGGATGGATACAACGCAGCGTGACTCACTCTTTTTGTGCAGGATCTTTACTCGTTCTCTCTTGTTGGCCGTATTGGTCAGACCAGCCTGAATCCTGGCCAAAGACTCAGCGCACTGCAGGACAAAGGACAGCAATTAGATTGAATGTTAGTGTTTAACAAGTGTACATGAACGTCATACAATTTAATCAATGTGTAATGGTATTTCTGTGCAATATGTAGCAAATGCTAATACAGTGCAAATGCACAAAATCTCAAGTTGAAGTGTGTCATGCCTTTAAGGAATAGAGATTTATTACATTCAAAAGGAACATATGCAGGCCAAACATGGCCATTTGCTTATGCACAATCACAGTATCTCATTCTAGGTCTCCCTGAGTACATGACTGAGCATATTTTATTTTCTACTACTTAACAATAAGTTAGTAAGTTCAACTTCAGTCAACTATCAGAAACATAAAAACACGTTTTAAGCAGGACACAACAACTAGCACTCTCTATGGCCAATTTGCTATAAAATATATACACCTAAGATTATTGCTGACAGTTATCAAAGTATACCCTAGAATTTCCGATTGATAAATAAGTTTTCCTAAATTCCAGGAAACCAGTGACTTTTGTTCATTTCAGTTAAGTATCAAACTCCACCTCACAATCATTTGTGCCTTTACTTTTAATGAATACCTCTCCCTGCTTTACCTTACATTCATAATAACATTTAACTGTTATTTTTTTTCCTCCCAATTACTTACTTATTCTCTCCTAAGAGTATCCATTGTTATAACTTAAAATGCTTTTTGTGTATAGAGCAACAGTCCAAAACCCAACAATTGTCAATGTACAAATATATGAAACAGGTCAAAAACACTTCAGTATGACTACAAAGTGCCCAGGTTATAGCGTTGTTTGATTAGTAGCAACAGCTAACTAAGCTAAAACTAGCTCCAGTTTTTTTACACCACATTTAATTGTTTATCGATTGATAATTTTGCATTTTTAATATAGGAATAGGAATACTTTAATACACCGTCATGGCAGCATACATTACAGCTTGCTATGCTTTTGTAGTAACATCTAGCTATTGTTGTAAAGCCAATGTGCATAAAATAGGGCGTTTACTCAAACCCACTGACAGAGCTATCGTTAGCTCTGCTAAGCTAACAGCAGGCTAACTGTTATAGCTACATTATTCTGAGCGAACCTTGACGGGTTTTGCACTTTTGTTTCTTCTCTCCCCGTAAATACGACTCTCCAGCTCCCGAAGACGCATTTCTAGGTTATCCACCTCCAAAACGTTATCCATTCTTGAAGCTACAAGACCCACACAACAAAATCCAATCAGCTGAGTATTTCTTTGACTGTCTATGAGTATTTCCCCCGAAGACATGTCCCGCCCTACTCTGCCTTACTCTGCCTCTGATTGGCTTACTCTGGCAGTTTTACCCTGACTTTGACCAATCCCACTCTTTCTTCTTTCTTTCAGTTTGGGATGAAGTAGACTCGACCATAAAATAGCGTATTGCTGCCCTCTACTGTGTGTTACCAACATTGTCTTTACTTACTCATATTTATTATACAGTCCAATACTGCGTAGAATATCCCCAATCCCCAAGTCCCAAATACAATAACTGTATGTGACAATATACAAGCTGCAGTCGTGTTAAAACGTGTAAGTTATTTCGTGCATAAACATTCATTTCAGAACCATAACCATTTATTAATGTTGGTCGTTGGTGCAGTAAAGACAGCTGTCCGCCAGGGGTGGCTGTTTTGCGGTGAACGGGGTTTTCAGCTGTTTTCCGGTGACAGCAGGGGGATGACAACATCATCGACAGTCACGGCCCTTCCTCCATTCAAGCCGACTGCAAAACATCGACAAAAAGTAAGGGTTTCTCACATATCAGCATCTCCCCCTCGCACACAAGGCATTTTTATTTGTAGACAGTAAAAACAATAACCAGGAAGCAAGCCCATTTGTTTATTGTAAACCATTCTTAGCTATGTTTTCACAAGCTAAGTTAGCTTACCTAGCCCTCAAGCTAACGTCAGTTTCTGCATTACACCTGCGTAGTTTGACACTTTTGAAAGTCTACCAGGTGAGTCGCTGTCTTCTCCCTGACTATAACGTGATAATAACTCCCCTGACGAATTAATAAAGCCATATGCGGCTTACCTAAAGCTGAGTTAGTGTGGAACTAGCTTGTGTTGTGCTGTTTACTTTATTGGCGTATTGTGGACTGTGTTGCCAAAGGTATTAGTAATGCTAGCCTGTCTGCTCTGCTATGTTGTTCACTGCAGGAAGCTGTCTGCCATTGGAATTCGGAGTCTGTCTTTGGGGAATTTATTCTTTATGTGCCACTGGGAGCTAGAGCAGCATGGCAGATGACAAGGACGTGTTGAGAGACGTTTGGTTCGGCCGGATCCCCACCTGCTTCATTCTGAACCAGGATGAGGTTACTGAGAGAGAGGCTGAGCCCTACTATGTAAGTGCAGTTGCTCTCTGATTTATAGCCACACACCCTGAGGCCAGACCTAACTTTTGCCTGCCACTCATGTGAAGACACTCCCCTCCATGCTTCCTGGAAGCCCCATCCGAGCCTACAGCTCAGTATTTCACACCAGTATGTAAGGATCAATACATAATACAGTACATACTAGATGACTTCATGTTTAGCATATCACAAAACACTGTGTCCTTTATTTTTTTGTCAGCAGATGAAAACAATATACTATGGATGTTATCAATCAATCAGTCAATTTGAATTGTCACTGGCTTGAGCCTAGAAGCTTCTCCTGAGCTTCAAATCCTCAATTCTAGCCTGGTGTGTGCGCTATCTTCTACCCGACCTCAACATGGAGAAAAGGCTGTTACTTGAGTCGTTTGGATCTTTTATGATTCTCCTACCCTTTTCCTTGCAACGCCTGGTGTAGAAATCCTTTAGGCATGGTAGGACACAATCTATTGTTCAGCCGAACAGCCCCCTATTTGCAGGGCCTTGTTTGTTCCTCTTACTGTACCAGGCAGTGATGTTCCCTGTCAGGATGCTTTCAGTGATGTGGGAGTAGAAATTCCTCAGTATTTAAGGGGATACCCGGATCATAGTTAAATAATTTAATACATCATTGCTCTCAATGCACACTGTCTTCATCAGTCTGGTAGCTGCTCATGTTGAATAGTGGTCAACTGGCTGGAAGAGAAAGGGGCTCTTCACTCAAGGCTCCTGCTTTAGGTCAATACCCACACAGTACTCCGTTGTACTGTAAGAGCTTTAGCTTCTAAAGCTATGGTCAGACAAGAAAAAGGCATTGTCCGTTAGTGTGTTGTTGTTGTTTTTTTTGCATTACAGGGTGTTTAAAGCACACTGTAGATTATATGCACCTCAAAAATGTAAGATACATGTTGGTAGCTATGTAAATCCCATGCAGAAACTGAAAAAAACTAAAGACAGCACAGAGCAAGTTCAATTTAAATTCAATTTTAATTATATAGTGCCAAATCACAACAACAGTTATCTCATTGTGCTTTTCATAAAAGAGCAGGTCTAGACCGTACTCTGTGATGTTATTTACAGAAACCCAATAATTCCCACCAAGAGCAAACACTAGGCGACAGAGGCAAGGAAAAACTTCCTTTTAAGAGACAGAAAACTCAAGCAGAACCATGGCTCAGGGTGGGCGGTCATCTTCCTCGACCGGTTTGAGGTGAGAGAGAGAGACAGACAGACAGACAGACAGACAGACAGACAGACATGGAGAATTGTAGCAGAGGGTGTCAAGCAGGAACATGGAGGCAGCAGGTGACTCCAACCACAGATCCAGACTCCACAACTCCAGAGCCAGAAACACCTGCAGGAAGCAATAGGAGGAGAGAGGAGAGGGGCGAGAGAGCACAAGACTCCGGGCAAGGGAAGAAGTCGAGTTAGTAACATGCATTAATGGGATGAGGTTGCAAGTTGAAGATCTTGCCTCAGCATTATTCTAATTTTATACTGTATAAACACATAAAACACAGCCACTTCCACTGCAAATCTCTGCTTGCAGCTCTCTACCACAGTGATGTAAGCACTTTGCCTATTAATGCCAATAGTCTCTTTTTATGTAATACTTGATCATTCTTATCTTTTATCTCCTCTTGGCACTCTTAGCTGTTGTTACCCAGGGTGAGCTACTTGACTCTGGTTACAGACAAGGTGAAGAAACACTTCCACAAAGTGGTGAGGACCGATGACGTGGAGGAGATGTGGTTGGAGTACGAGGGGACGCCGCTGAAATGGTGAGAGAACGGTAGTTAGATGAAGGGATTTTGCTAGTTCTCTCAGGGGGAAAAGGTTGGATATGTGTGAATGCATTATGAGTTGGTACATTGGTGAAAGTGTTACCGTGTGTCCTTGGTGGTATTGTTTGGTGGTAAGTATGCCAAATACATGTAAGAAGAGCAGGTAAGTGTCATTTTAGTTCTCAGATCATTCTCTTCTTATCATGAAAATATATTTTATATATATATTATACAACTAGCACCATCTGCAGGAACCTGGCTCATTGTTGTGTGTTGTGTGTGGTGTTTGTGCGTCAGCTTGAAAATAAATATAGTTTCTATTTCCCCAAACGTTTAAACTCATTTTCATGAGGCTTTTAATACTCTCCACCTTGTTTGTGTACCTTGTTATATTGCCTCACGTACACATCCGCAATCTCCATCAAATGCCATACACAGTCAGAACCATAACCGTGAATTCACACAACCTGCAACTCTAAGCACCATCAACTGGTGTTAACCATGGGCACCAAGTTAGTTTCTTATCTGCCTGTCTGCTGAGATCAGCAGTACAGCCAGCAGCCACAACATTTAGCCACAAGGTGTCAGTATTGCAACACAGATGATGAAGAGCCTGGTCTACTGTAGCATCACACTACCACTAGTCTACTGTATATCCTTGACGTTCCACTTCCGGGATTGCTCCGGTGCTGCAAGAAATTTCGCCAGATGCATGTATTTTCCGCTTCCTTCCTCTTTCTTTGTGTTGGAATTTTAAATTCAGTGTATTTATGAGGACTGTTTGCGACTGGTCTTCAGATCTCTGCAGGGTAAATAGAGACAGTTAGCCAGACTACCTGTTGAATTGGAGTTTTCTCTTGCACAACTATTTTGCAGTGGTTCTATGGGGAGCTTAGCGCTGCCCATGGCGATTCTGATTGGTTTAAAGAAAAGCCATTAAACCAGGGCACATTTTCCACCCATCCCCGAATGCTATGTGGAGTAGCCAGACCCTCCATCATTGCGCTTTGGAGGAGGTTGATATATGTCAGTGTTGATATTCATTAAAATGGATGTTTCATCCACTCAAACGTGACGCTCTGCTGTTTTCTTTTCTTATTGTTAATTGCAAATTATTATTCATTGTAAATGTAACACCTTTGGTATGTTTGGACAAACATAACCTTTTTAGACATTATTTTAAGGTCTGGTAACCTATAATGGACGTTAGTTTTGAGATTTCTTAAATTACAGATTTTGTATAAATTGTTATGCTTTTTGGCTTTAGTGGAACTAGTCCTGAGTGTGATTGACCATGAAAATACACTCATCTGATTTGAGGCTGTGATAATCTCTGTTGACTGAAACACAGGAAGTGACAAATAGAAATGTTGGAGTGAAATGTAAACTGACCGCTGAATTATACAAACAGCATCCAGAGAAACAAACCTTGTAAGATAACAAAAAACTGACGTTGATTTTGTCGGCTGCTAATTTATGTCCCTTAATAATTTCAAGATTGTTGCTACAAAATGTTTTTTTATTTTTTTTTAAAGAAATTTTAGGTCATATTGTTTTGAAAATGGATACACAGTGTTTAGGAGTAAAACATTTCATATGGATGTCATATGTTGTTGTCAATTCTTAAATGGCTGATAAAATGCATGCATCTTGTACTAAAAGTATTATTTCCTGTTTGCTTTTCCTGGTTCCAGGCACTATCCAATTGGAGTTCTGTTTGACCTCCATGCATCCAACACTGTCTTACCCTGGAGCATCACTGTGCACTTTAAGGTAAAAGTCAGCAAGAGTGTGTGTGTTCATGTACAGTATCCACAATACTGTATCTGTCGTTATATTCTATCTGTAAATTTTGTCTATTTTGTGTTAAACTGTATTCTAAACTTAAAAAAAAAAAAAATGATGTTAATTTCCGTTGTAGTAAACAAGGTAAACAAGGAAACATGTACTCAAAGATTTGATTTTGTAGCTCATTTAATGTTTTGGTTCAGTCTCAATGCTTAAGGTAGCAGCTCAAACAAAGTTAGCTACTAGAAAGTGGAAAACCTGGCGGCTAAAAAGCCAGATATTTCCCCCAAGAGTTGGTGCAGACCAGAGTAGAAAAAAAGTGAATATTGGACATTACATTACATACATTATCAAGTGAATACAAATACAACTCCATTAAATGGTAATGGTGCTCTGTGTCTGCTACAGTGGATGTGTGAATAAACAATTGTTTTGTCAGCCAGCTGGCTGTGAAGCGCTTCCTTCCCCCTAGTGGCCAAAAACACACAGAGACTTCAGCTTAAAATAAAAGCTTTCTCTTGTGCATGTGTCAGAATTTTCCAGATCGTGACCTGCTCCACTGTCCTTCCAACTCTGTGATCGAGGCTCACTTCATGTCCAGCATCAAGGAGGCCGACGCTCTGAAGCACAAGAGCCAAGTCGTCAACGACATGCAGAAGAAAGACCACAAACAGCTGTGGATGGGCCTGCAGAACGGTGACACACACACACACACACACACACACACACACACACACACACACACATTTCAAAGAAGAAAGACCACAAGCAGCTGTCGGGGAAGTGATGACATTCACTCATTAACACTTAGATGCACATATGTTGTCTCCTGTAGCTTGCACACTTTTACGCAAATTTACACACACACACACACACACACACACACACACACACACACACACACACAATATTTAATGTAATTAGCTAGCACACATAAATATTTTTCATAATTGTTTGATTCATTCATGTGTAGGTGTGGTGCTTTTAGCGAGACAAAGAATACAACCAAATAGACTTCACTTCTTTCCTTGTTTCCTTGTACACACACACACACACACACACACACACACACACACACACACACACACACACACACACACACACACACACACACACACACACACACACACACACACACATCTGCCTTTATTCTGATAGCAGTCTTTGAAGCCTCAACTTCCAAAACGTCTCCCACCTAAAAACACCCACCAGCTTCCCTTTCCGTTTCCACCCACCCATCTGTCCAGACAGGTTGACTTCTTATTGGCTGTTAGTTGTGATTGTGGTGGTTTTGTGTAGGTGAAGCTGGGGCAGTGGAGCTGAAGCGTTTGTAGCTTGTGATATGGGAGTAGGAGCTCGGGGTGGGGTCGGGGTGTGTGAGATGGATTCCCAAGTCAATGCGTGGTGTGAGATTCTTGGAATCTCTGCAGGTGAAATTAATCAAACAAAAACGAAAAACACTTTGGTCACCAGTCACTGCGCTCTGGGTCCCTAAGTTATAAATATGTCACCTTGTTTTGATCTATAATTGTCATACTTCTCCTCCTTTTGAGTTGGTAATTATTAGCACAAAGTAACTCCAGTTTCTGTTAAATTATGTTATCTATAGGTTTACAACTCACAATTATTTTCAATATCAATTAATCTGTGGGTTACTTTTGCGAATAGTCAATCAGTAATTTAAATGTTAAAATTGTGAAAAATGCTTGTCAGTTCAGTTCGCCTTCAAATGTCTTCTGTTTTGGATCCAAACTATGAAGATAAAAATATATTCAATTTAAAATTATGTTAAATCGAAAAAAGCTTAAGCTGGAACCTGCAAATATTTGACATTTTTGCTTGAATAAATAACTCAAACAATATTCAAAATAGTTACAGATTCATTCATTATCTGTCCATCGACAAACTGATTTATTATTTACTCTTTTTGTTTTAGTTATAAATATATTAAATTAAAATAATAATAAACTACAAATACCAAAACCACTTGTTTTAAAACTGTATTATCCAATGTTTAAAGAACAAGCCACGTTACAGGCCTGCTGTCATTATAATTTCAACAGCACTCCTACATGTATAAATGCCTCAAGTTGACACATATTGTTATTACCCTGTATTTGTTTGTGTGGTAGTGTGTGTTCAAAGACCGAAAACGGTGCATTTGCTGTTATCACATTAAGACAGAAAACAGCATTTGTGTTCTTATTTTTACATGAGTTACGTTCTTACACATTTATCATCTCTTTAGTTCTGTTAAGCTGCTGTTTGTGGAAGTAAAGATAAATAGATCGATAAGATATTGAATAAATAGGTCAACAGGAAGGTCAACTTAAAGCAGTGCAATGCAAATAATGGCCAGGAAACTAACTGGAGATAATTAGTGCTTAGAACTTAATTGTCTGAAACATAACTGTCAACTGTGCACGTGGCACTGAGTAGTGTTGAACAGGTTTGCAGACATGCCCACAAAACTTCAGCTGCTTATCTCTCTTCCACTTTCCCCCTGAAACTAATAGAGAAAGCAATGGCACAGCTTAATACAAGAAAGGAAAAAAAATTTAATTTAGGAGACTAAGTGATGATTCTGTGAAATGTTCAGGGTGTGATTCACACTGTCAAACTATTTGTAATTACATTAAACACAGAATTCCTACGAACTAATCAAACACAAGGAGGTGGTCTCACCTTTTACATATGAAAGTGAGAGATGAAACCCTTTCGAAACCAAAACTTTCACGTCCAAAAGAGACCAGAAACAGAGAGAGAAACAGGGATGGCTTGTACTTTCATCCAGTAGAGAGAAAACAGAAATGCTTTCAGAAGGTTAATGTGAAAGCGAGAGACGAGGGAGACGGAGGTTTTGAAACCAACACATGCTGGGTGGAATCATTTTTGATGATGAAGGGCCGTCCTTTAACCAGAGGACCAAGGTTCAAGTTTCTGTGTTAGGGTGTTTTCACACAGACAGCCTTTAGTTCGGTTGAATTGAACTGGAGTTCTTTTGCCCCGCTGGTGCGGTTCGTTAGGACAGTTGAGAACGCGGCAATCAAACTCTGTTGCGCACCAAAAGCGGAACATAAAAGCGTACCGCACCAACTATACATATACTCCTCCAGTCTGAGCTAATGTCGTCTGTAGCCAGGTAGCTTAGCAGTCTGAGTTGATGTCGTCTGTAGTCAGGTAGCTTAGCAGTCTGAGTTGATGTCTCCTGTAGTCAGGTAGCTGAGCAGTCTGAGCTAATGTGTCCTGTAGTCAGGTGTGTTGTGTGTCAAACTGCGATGCAGCAGAGCAGCAAACGGTAGCAGCTTGCAGTGTTTCAGAAATAGACTCAAGCTCGCCATCCTTCACTCGTATCTCTGTGGTCAAATCAGCTGCCGCTAAAATTGGAGACGGACGCCGGCAGAGGGAAGTCTCGGAGACCAGTGCAGACGTAGTAACGTCTCTTGCAAAACAATGGCTAATATTTTTAATGAAATTAGCTTGTTTGATCACTAGATCAGAAAACAGGACCTTCTTCCTGTATTTACTTTCTTGCTCCCGCCCCAAGAAATATAAGATGGAGTGGACGTTCTTACCTGATTTGTAATGATATCATTTTGGGACGCTTGGATTTTTCCAGGTGTGAAATCAAACCAAACCGACCAAGGGCAAAGACACAAAGAATAGATAAACAAGACTGTGGGTACGCGATCTGTGCTGCATGCACGATCCGACATGTGCAAGATGTTTGTGCATGTCAGTTTGTGCTGGCAGCACAGATCGCGTACCCACAGTCTTGTTCACCATTATCGTTCATAATCCTGTTTTACGACGATTTCAGCTGCACGATCTTTTCCACGGCCTAATACCTTATAGCAATGTATCACAATGGGGAGTGTGGAGGAAACTGAAGGTTTGCAATGACTTCATTCCACAAAATACAAAATGGTGTATGTTCATGTAACATGCAACAAGTCCTTTATTATTTTGGATTGGAAAAGGCCTCGTAATGCATAGCGTAAGCTACATTTAAAAACATCACAACATCCCCACACTACATGTCCAAACAATAACAATGTCGCCAAGGCGTAATACACGGACGTCGAACAGACCCACCGTGAACCTCAGAACAAATAACATAAAATGTAAATGCCGCCAGTTGTGCCGCCTGGTTGTCAAGTGTTATAACGCATGCGTGATACAAATAGTGTAGGGAAACTGTCACATTTTGTAATGCTTATTTATGCGCATACGCATATTGGATCATGTAGGATGCACAGATCACGACAAAGACAACAAATTGTTCAGCACTTCACTGCTTTTGATACACTGTGCTATAAACACATTTACATTGGTACCAATGATCATCACATTGAAGTGAAAGAATCACAAGTTATGTGGAAGATAAGCGAAATATCGTTCGTCTCTCTTGTCTTCTATTACTTATAAACAGAGAATCCAATTGACAGATGACAGTGTTAAAATGCAGCCGTTTTCCAGGCTGCAAAAAGGAAGCATTTGGACGATACTATCAAATCAACATGTCTAATCATTGGGACATTTTACAGTTGCTGACCTGTGTGTGTTTGTGTTGTCTCAGATAAGTTTGACCAGTTCTGGGCCATGAACAGGAAACTGATGGAATATCCCAGTGAAGAGGGAGGCTTCAGATACATCCCCTTCAGGATATACCAGGTAACACACACAACACACACAACACACAACTTTAAGTTTTCCCCTTCCACAATGATTTTGTATCTTTATTTTAAGCTTAGTCTGTACATTTTGAGTCTTTGGACTCTGGAAAGTAAAGTTGAAGTTTGCCAGTCAGCCCAGTAGATGTAGCCAGATGACTTCACCTCCATCCAGACACTGGCTCATTTAGTCTAATGGGTTACTATACTTTCTATAGACAACAGTCTATTTAAAATAGGCAGCTGCTTCCTTCTTCTTCAGGTGTAGAATAACCCAGGTCATCATTCCTGTTCAGCTTATGAACCACAATAGGTACATTTTGCCGCTCCTTGGCAACACACACACACACACACACACACACGCACGCACGCCTGCAGACAAAATATCAGTAAAACATTTCATCACTTCAGTCAGTTTTTCTGTGAAACTGCAGAGTCATGTTACCGGTATGTTACATCTCAGTTCATGCAGAAAAACAACCTACTGTGTGTATGCCAAACCTAACACCCATTTTTGAACATTAGTCAGCTGTTATATTTAAAGGTAATTCCGAGTTCTTTACATGAAAAGGAAGCCATAGATTAACCAAGCTTGAAAGTCTAATCAGATTTGCTTTTTTGATGCCAATCTTTAAATTTCCACCTCATGTTTAAGTGAAACTTTCAGAGAAACACTCATTATGTATATTGACTTGTAAATGCTGCTCGTAACTTCACTGTTTTACAGCAGATTTAGTTGTTCTTGTGACCTCCTATACAATAATCAGTATCTAAATCAATCAAACAAAGATCAAGAAAAACAACCCTGATCTTTTCGCCTACACAGCTTTATCCTGACTCAGGTGAAAATGCCCTTTTGGAGAACAAAAACGAAAGAAGAGGGGATAAATAAGCAACTGATTCTGGGAAACATTAGCGAGCCAGACAGTGGGGGAAAGGTGCCATGCTTAAACTCAAGTGTTGGGGGGTTTCTATGCAGATTAGGAAAGGCTGGTAAGGTGTGGAAGAATAATTCCAGGGTTTGTAACAGTTCTGGAATAGGACAGAATGTTTTTTCCCAACAAAATTTGGCATTGTGAAGGAATAATCTTGCAACAGTGTAATTAAACGCAACTTAAATTAATTTTAGTCCTACTGGACACTGAAGAGTCTCGTCCAATCCAGTGTAGGAAATGAAGATTTGGAAAACATCTGGATCTTTGCAACAAAAACATGTTGACAGTCTGCTTTGAGTCTAGTGGCTCAATGTGCGTGCATTTAGCCTTGATCTCAAATCACAGCAAACAGAAATGCCTCCTTACTGTCACTGAGTCGTGATAAGGAATTAAACATAAAGGGCCTGTCAAGACAAGTTTAGAAAGTTTAGAAAAATAAGCAGAGTAGAAAATAGATCTGGCTTTAAATGATAGAGGAGTGTCACCTTGTGAAATAGAAAGAGATTTGTAGATGTTAGGAACAGAACAGGACTTCAGTGTAATGGTTAGTTGCAAGAGTGAACATTCCTATTTTTCTGTCATATCTGCTGTGACTGCTGGTAATTTCCCACTGTGATGATTTATCATTGAGCATGAAAGTTTTTTTATTGAGACCTGCTTGGCTCCACATATGGCTGCTGTTAACTTTTGTGCAACAACGGGGGCGGGAGTACAGCTGTCAATCACTGTCAGCACTGAGTGTTTTGCATCCAATTTCAAAAACTCATAACTGCTTTTGTTTTTACTTTCACATCCTCAGCGCGTAAATAAACCATTTTACACTAAGACAAAAACATTCTTGTGTTTGGTTATAAAACAGAACTCTTTAAAGTGGCAGACTGAAACATGCAGTCTCACCAACACGACCCGCCCTCTCAGACATGCACTTGTTGCAGCTGTAAAACCATGTAACTGCAGGCGGGTAGAAGAAACCCAGACCGTGCCAGTTTTGGGTGTTTTTCATGGCTGAATTGAAAGTTTCCACGACCATTTATGAGCTCAGTTGGTTTTGTGACAATTGGAGCATCAAAGCCTGTTACAACCTCACTCTGTGATTTCCAAACATATTGGAGAAAATAAGCACCATTCCTGAAGAGTCTGGATTGTTTCAGAGATGGTGTTGTTTTCATCTTACTCACTGCTAAATATTTACAAGCAAAGAAGGCCTGAAGTGTAAACTAAATCTGTTCATTATGATCTTAAAAATACTCTAACAGCAGTTTTTTGTGGCACTTTACAACCACTTTCACTGTCCGAAAGTGCCTTATGAGTGTCCACAGAAGTTTAGGATTTGCATGTACCAAGATCTCATTTAACTTTGTGAGCACAATCTTAATATTACCGATAGCAATGATGAAGAACAAGTTTTGTAATAAACTGGACTGATGTGTTTCAATCTAAGGACTGCACATCACATTAAATCAAGAGTTCTGAGTAGGGATCAACCCATATGGATTTTTTTAGTGCTGATACCAATTCCCCGATTGGTTGCCGATTTCCTTTGCCGAGATTTAGTGCATAAATATATCTTTTTAGATAAAATGGATGTTGACAAAGTTTCCTTTTGGGGACGTCATTTAAAATTGGGAAAAATTTGATGTAAAAAAGTTATAAATTGCAATATATTGGAGAATATTGCAATATGTTTAAAATCACAATAATATTCTATTGTAAGTATTGTGATATATTGTATTGGGAGGTGTCTGGTGATTCCCACCCCTACTATTTACAACCAAATTGAAAAAAAGTGCTTGATTGATAATTTAAGACTGCCATGGTTTCAACTTTTCAGCACTCTCCTATATCGCTGTGATGCATACACACACACACACACACACACACACACACACACACACACACACACACACACACACAAACTACTGTGTGGTTGCTGACGCTGACTGAAAGCGGCTCTAAACACAAGTAAGGCATACACGGTGGACTTATGTCTGGTACATGACAATCGTTAACACAGATTTATATTCAACTACGTATAAAACATATCTCTCATCATTGAAGGTCTTCTTGAGCGGGCAGGGGCTGTGCTCGGATATCACTGTGATGGCAACTCCGCCCACCTCCAAGTAGGGAGCAAGGAAGACAGTCTGGGGTCACGCGTCCAAACCTCAGCCAAGTGGTCGCTGAATAAAACTCCCATGGAACAACGTCGGCATTACTTAATCCTATGACCAGTGTTCGTAACAGCTACCGTATGCATACAGATAGCTTACAGCTTACTAAATAATATGGCAAGCAGGTTTATAGAGAAGGCATTCGCATTTTCCATTTGGACCCACAAACTTGCTTAGCTATAGTTGCAAGCACATATAAAGCAACGTGTTTCCACTTTCAACGTGTATGGCAATATTTCAGCCAAGTCAAACATGCTTTGAAGTTGTCTTGAAGAGCAGGCTTCCATCACTCTGCTATTGGGGGAGGGGCAGTGCATGGTCTGCACGTGAACTGCACAGCGTCTCTAGCAACACAGAGCTGCTTGTGTGGACACCTGTCTGTAAATAATGTCGCGAAAATCGGCGAACGCAGCAGCCACGCATTGGGCGATTCTGATATATCCGCCGGCTGATAAATTGGATGATCACTAGTTTTGAGTTCAGTATCTTCATGTGTAGGAACCCTTTTGGAGATTATATCGTTGCTAAGGAGAAAATCCAGCGTTTTGTTAGCCAGAGTTGCTGTGACAAGACGAAACACGTCATAACAAAGGAAGAAAATAGATTGAAGAGATGAAAAAAGGTGCAGAAACGCTAAGAAGAACAAAGCTGTTTAGCACTCCAAAGTCACTGTGGTGACTTAACAGGAGAGGAAAGATCCCCCTCACACACACACACACACACACACACACACACACACACACACACACACACGCTCAGAGTCCTTCAAAGCCAGATTGTGGTCTTTAGTGTAAATAACATGTGCTGTGTTTGATGCAGACAGAATTAATGACAACACTCGGTCCAAATAACAGAGGGCTCATTTCCGTCTGGCCTGGACTCCTCATGGAGACACCTCATGGGCATGGACGACACATTTGTGTGTGTGTGTGTGTGTGTGTGTGTGTCTGTGTGTGTTTTTGTGTGAGCCCAATGTCCTGACCGTTAAAAGTAATTCAACAACCTTTTTATGGCCTGATAGGTATTCTTAGTTATACCCAACTTCTTAAATAAATAAATAAATAAATAAATATATATATATATATATATATATATATATATATATATATATATATATATATATATATATATATATATATATATATATATATATATTTTTTACATAATCTACATATATCTGTGCCATTGAACTTTTCCTTATATGTACACCTGTGTTTCTGTGTATGAGTTTGTGTGTGCACATGTTCAACTGTCTTTGCAAGCCTATGTTTGTGTGTTGGCCATTTCATATATTTGCTTTGTCATTGAAATTCTTTTTTATTTGAGGCCTTTGCTTGTGTTTGTGCGCATCGGTCCACCGCACCCTTGGCTCCGTCTGGTGGTGGGACTTGTTTGGCTGCCGGTGCATCTTCCTGCTCCAGCAGCGACGCCACTCTGTGATTCAAAGAGCCAGAGGGCGGAGAGACCGTCTTGCTGCGCGGAAAGTGAAAATTACTATCCTTCTTTTAAAGAGCACTTACATTGTTGCTCTACAGGTACAGCTCTCTGTTCTCGTGCCGTGACTCAGTGCTTACTCGCAAACCCTCAATGCAATAGCAGGCAGTCAACCTCCAGCCGCCTCGGTGTTGTGGTGCTGCGGAAGCTGCCTGTTTCAAAGAATTCAGGTTTAATGCCTCCAAGATATCTTGTAATGGCTGACTAAGACAAGGGGGAGGTGGTGACTACACAGACAATTAAAAAACATGGGAAACAGTTCAAGCCAACGGCAACAGGTGATTTGCCTGTTGTAGTGGGGAAGAATGCCCTGGGGCCTTTACAGTAATAGTGTCTGGCAGAACTATGACTGTCAATGGAAAAACATTTACATTTTGTAATTAGTCTGCTGCTGCCAAACAGCTCAAAGGATTCCAGCTTTAGATTTCTATATTGTAGTGTTGGGAAACCTAGCTGATCTGCACAATCATTCATGATCATGTGATAATTAAATCTGTGTCATTGGATTGTTGCATTTTGGTATTAAGGAGTCTGTCCGCCCAAGGTACAGTTTCTCTTATCTTTCCTTCTAGTGGTATGTAGTCAAGCACAGGGCCCACCACTAACTTTTAAAAGTGGTTGCCTTGCTGGCAACCAATCCAACCATCAGCTTTTGGTGGCTGAAAGTTACAGAAAATATGGTTGCCATTTTTAGTTACCTTATATTTTGAGTAATTAAGATATTATGCATTTATACATGTCAGCTTAAGAAGGAAAATTTCACATAAAAGATCCAAAAAGTTACAAATATCCTTTTTGTTTTATGCTTCTTCTTGCTTTTGTTAACGGGTCAAATGTTTTACCAAACAGTCAAACAGTTTAATTTGCTTCACATTTTTTTTTCCATACCAAATGCATGTGTCCACGCGAGTATATGCACCAATGCACATCCAACGCTGGCAACAAATTTCATAGAAACTACAGTATTTCTTTGGTAGAAAGTAATATTGAGTGTTGATGTGGAGGCACGTATCTCAGAGACACG
Organism: Percina caprodes; assembly: GCA_013375575.1. NCBI lineage: Eukaryota > Metazoa > Chordata > Actinopteri > Perciformes > Percidae > Percina > Percina caprodes. The sequence goes on along the minus strand of JABXJD010000127.1, from coordinate 1,115,893 downwards.
GATATCTGAAAAACTGGGTAGATAAAACCAAAACCATCTGCATGACTACTATAGGTACAGAAATAGCAGTATTTTCATTAAAACATCCTCATAAACTGGTTGTTGCCAAAAAGAGCAAGTAAAAGCATCAAAAGGGATGACGAATACAAATCATTCTGCTAACCTGATGCAGCTGAGAGATTCTGATTAGCAAGATGAATGGTGAGGTACAAGAGATCAACCTAGTGTGCAACACTTGAGCCATGAATAATTTAGAATTCAATTCAGTGCCCCTTGATGGAGTTCCTCCTCTACAGGTGTGCATTTCAAGTTCTGAGAAAATGAAGACTGCTTAAAATGAGGTTAGAATTTTAATTTACGAATGGTGTCAGAGTTCAGTGGAAACGCTTTCTCTCACCCCTCTCTATTCGGGGAAATAGAGAGGACTGTGCTGGGCGTTCGGCCATTGTTTTACCATCAATTAGGCAGATTGAAACCCCTCCATCAATTAGGCGACGTCTTAAGTTGCGCTGCTCTTTTCACTCAACGAGAGCGAGCCATCTCTTTTTGCCTCAGTCCTAATGACACCTCGCTGTCTTTGTGTTACCATGTGCTGCTGTGCCAGCTAAGGTGTCACACCAGGTGAAAAGAAAGTGTCTACGTCCAAGCATTATCACGCTACTCGAGGGATCAATAGCACCTTCTTTATGTAGTGACCAGCTCAATTATTCATAGCTGGCTACTTAAAAATGCAATGAAGTAGCTGTCACTTAGCGCACTCTCTCTGCTCTGGCTCTTGCCGAGGATCCCGCACGAAACGCCGTGCTTCCTGTCAGTGACTCAGTCTTTCTGTGTAACCTGAGCACCGGCTTCGCACCTCCACTGCCACCTTCGTCTTGCTGATTCACGCGGCTCTGTGGTGTGTAGTTACCGCTCGGTTACTCGATCCCTGTCCTCGCCGGTTTCCTTTTCACAGCTCCATGATTAGGGCCTCATTGTGTGTCAGACTCTCCGTTTGACACCTCAGGTTGGGTATCTTCCTGCACCACGTTTGTCCCCTTGTTCTATACTGCTCAGTGAATAGAGCAAGACGTTACGTCAAATACTGATGACTTTTGATCGAACAAGGGCTGGGCGATAAATTCATACTTTTTTTCCACTTTCAGTGCAATCAAATGGTAACGACTGTTCAATCAGTGATTTAAGGAAAATAGTATTGAAAAATTACAAAATTCATATTTTTTTTCTGTGAATACTGATCTCAGGTAATGCAATGATTGTATCTGGTTAACGCTGTCTTTGTGTAGGTTGAAAAGAGTAATACAGTTGGCGTCTATACAGTCTATGGTTTGGACAGGAGCCTCCGTTTTGAATCCTCACAGTTAAACAAGGTGATTGGGTAATGTCTTTATTCCCTGTGCAATAGCATTGTAAAAATCGACCTTGTTTTGAAATAAAATTACGCCGCTTTATCGCCGGGTAATATTTGCGTTCTGTGTGAAAGCACTTATAACAAAAACAACTGTTCAAAAAAATACATTGAGGTGGGAATGAATCGCACAAAATAAAACGTCCCCGGTTAGTAAAAACCTTAACAATGGATCACCGTTCATTGCATTGGACATCAATGTGATTAGTTTAAATATGCTGTTTTTATATATGTGTATTTGCCATATTGTGATATATATCAATATTGGAAAATAATGGTATTTGGACTGCAACTAATGATGAAGTAACAGTTAAAAAAGGACTCAGTTTCTAATGATATGAGAGAAGGGTTAGGGGCTAAACCCTAACTCTTATCCTTATCGACCTTATTGACAATAATAATGACCAAATGTCCCAGCCCACTACTCCTGCTAATTCCACAAATTAAAACCTCATCAATCCACAATTAGCGAAATAGGCTTGTGTCATGTTGATAATGTACATGCTCCTGAGTCACTATGGCACATAGATCTACTGAATCAAAGTGCTTGATTAATGATTTACCAAAAACCATTATAAAGAACCGCCTGACAACTCCAGGATGGTGCCATCGACGGGCGGCTTGTCTCCTGCCCTGAAGACATGGGTCACCCGGTAACCAGAACTACTGAATTTTTAACTCTGAAGTAATAGCAAGGCTCTTGACATTAGTAAAGAACATACCTGCTGATGTATCAGAATCGGCTTCATGAACTGGATTAACAGAAGGTAACAGGGCAACATAAAGCATGTAGAATTGAGTCCCATGAGTTGGAAACCATAACCCTAATATTCTGTGGCCAACTGAGCCTTAGACTTTATTGTATTTACCTGTAGGAGGTGTTGAGCATTTCTGACATCAAATATGTTCTCCGTTTTACTTGTATTTCAAAATGCCTCAGTGTTCATGGACTTATGGGCAGGTTAAGGGGTAGTCACGTTACAGTCAGGGTGTTCGCTGGATCGCCAGCCGTACATGCATGTTTTGTTCATAAGCTTTCTGCAGAGCCCCAAACTGTGAAGTAACTGGTTTCTACCAATGGATCATAGGTGTAGGTGTGCACAACAGGAAAATTATGTGGTTTTAGGCATATGCTGGGAAAAGCATTGCAAGCTGGCAGGGGTAGTCAGTCAATGGAATAGTCATTATAACGTTGTATGTGTGTTCAGTTCCAGTGTTCAAACCCGCATAAGGTGTTGTTGAGATTCTTTGTCTGCTCCTCCATAAACCTCTGTGACCTACAGTTACCCATACCACTTTTCTCTACTTTAGTTTTTGTGTATCTTGACAGAAGTGTAATTCTCAGTTAGACATCCCCTAAAAGTTACCTAAATCTGCAGATGATGAATTCAATTATTTATATTTTATTAAAAAAAAAAGGTTTGAAAGAGTTGTAGATGTGTTCGTGAGTGTGCCAGATGTCAGATTTTTGATATGAACATCTCTTTGGTCAGCCTTGTCTACAGAGCCACCACAGTTCTCAAGATTCCTCTTCCATTTTCACTATTGTAACAGCCTGAACTTAAGTTTCAAATGGTCCACCAAACTGAAGTTTATTATTCATAATATGGGAGATAATCGGCTCCAACAAAACATACTGTCTCTGTCTTTTAGCACTCTTGAGTCAAAGTCCATTACCAGCTCTGGACATAGTTTACTGGATTTCTGTCTGGTGTCTGGAGGTGATTTCCCACCATGTTTCCCGCATCTCTCACACATGGTATGTTTTGGAAACAGGGTTGCAGATCAGAGCTGAACAGTCATGAGGATGTTTTCTGCATATGTCACCTACTGACTTTGTCAGTTTACATTTTAGGCATTTAGCGGTCGCTCCTACGTGGAGAGATTTGCGTTGTAGTAAGCAGTAGAATACGCTTCGCTTCCTTGATCATTGCCATGATAAATTACTAATTGTCAGGAGGTTGCAGGTCAGGGATTTGTCATTGTGACAGAGTGTTTCTGATTTTCAGAGCTGATAGGATTAAATAATGCAGATACTTCTAGGGACCGAAATGTCCCAAAAATACACTGCACACTGACTGAAAACCCCAAAAACTCAGTCAGCTGTCTGACTGATGATTTGACTCTTTAACTTTCATGAGGCAGCTCTACAATAGACAAAGTAACATATTATGGTTTATTATATTTATGGTATATTATGATTTGGGTGTTTTTTGTCAGTTTAGAAACTGACTTTTTTCCCATACTGTACTGAGCGTAACTCTTGCCAAATTGCAACCTAGGGACTTTTTGTGTTTAAGAGCATAATTAGGACGTAAGCGCCATTTTTTTTTTAAGTCGAGCATTGAGAACATTGTTTGTGTGTGTTCACAGAGTTCACTAAAAAGAAAGGTTTTAACAACTCACAGTAGCTGTTTTTTTCCGGTCGCCGTCTATCAAACCAGTCAAAAATAGTCAAGGGAGGAGAGTAAAGATGGAAAGCTCCTGAAGCTTAGTTCCATATAAATGCACAGATAATTTGTTGTTTTGACGTTAGTGAAACACAATTTTGACCTTGTAGTGTACTCATGAGCACGACATTTCCTCCGTTCTGGGAGAATGTTGGATAGCATAAACAACAACAACTGCTAACGTGAGTTCTTTTTAGTAAACTCTGTGAACACAAACAACGTTCTCAATGCTCGAGTTCATGTGTAGAGCCCCTGGAGATACTTGGAGCCTTCTTGGTGTTTTAAAAATAGCTTTTCTGAGGCTAGCATAAAAGTGCCCCTAGCTCTCCCATTCAAAAAACCATTTGATTAAAAATGAGAATACGGTAAATCTTAAGAGTGGTGCTTCTGTCCTAAATAATCTGTTAAACAAAGGTTTGACTCGGGTACACTTTAAGCAGCAGTTAATAACTTCCAGACGCATTCTGATCATTAATGCGCATGTAACATATGTCGAAATAGTTTAGATTGCTAAATATCACATTTTGACCAGTCAGGCTTATCAAAACACTACATTTCCAGCTAAGCAGACAGTTCATTCACAGCATTTGCGTGCATAGTGGGGTGGATTTTTCCCACTATATTCATCACCTTAAAATTTTCCCCTTAATGTTACTTCACATGCAAGTGTCCCATTTACCAGATATTCTGAATAGGCCGGAGTCTTGTATCCTCTGATTCACACATTGGTTTAATTCATCCTCAAGTATTTGGTGTCTTTGGACTTGCTTTACTGCATGCTGAATGCACTATGTTTGTATATTTGTGTTGCCGTGCTTGTTAATTTGACTTGCTCTAATTTGTTTCAGACGATGAGTGACAGGCCATTCATCCAGAAACTGTTTCGCCCCGTTTCACCCGAAGGCAACATGCACACCCTTGGTGACCTGCTGAAAGAGATGTGCCCAGCTGCTTTACCAAACGACGGTAGGTCTGCATACACTGTGTGCACACACACAGTGACAATTTATTTTTTTGATAGTGAATAGCATAATCTTTTGTAATATCTCCCTCTGATCACAGATTATATCAATCAATGATATCAATGTCATCAAGAACAATACTTCAAAAACCCACTAACAAACACTCTAAATCATGCCAGACATTACACTTTTACATCATTACATTATTTTAGATTTCATTCAAATGTAAGCCCTGTTATCTTCCAGAAGTGAGAGAAGAAAAGAAGCACCTCTCCCTAAGGTTATTTTTTTATTTACTGTACACAGCCGCACGAGACATGTCAGAGATCCCCTCTCTCAGATAATGAGCAAAAATAGTGGCAGTTGCCAGAACAAGTGAACATAGATGCTGATGGGGGCTGCTTTACAGTAAATGTTTATATATGTATGATGTAATTTTCTGAACTTACCAGACCTACTAGCTGTTCTATTATTTGCTTCTACCCACTTAGTCATTATGTCCACATTACTGATGATTATTGATCACAAATCTCATTGTGAAAATATTTTGTGAATGCTCCAATTGTCGACCCCACAATATCGTAATATCGATATTTAGGTATTTGGTCAAAAATATTGTGATATTTGATTTTCTCCATTTCTCCAGCTCTATGTGGCCAAACCTTAAAGCAGCAGGTTTGGCATATAAGCCCAGTGTGCACTCGTGGCATACAGTTTAGTAGCAGCTGTGGCGGAGGTGTGGTGATAATAGAGAGAGAGAGGGAGAGAGAGAGAGAGAGAGAGAGAGAGAGAGAGGGAGACTAAACAGGCAGTGTCTGCAGAGGAGGAGAGAGGAAGTAGATAAGGAGACAATTGTGTGTTAGGACAGAGGACCCGCAGGAGACTCACCTGCACGGAGGAGACAGAACCATTAATACCCCCCCTTCCTCAGTCTGTCTCACAGTCACTCTCATTTTATCACCGGCATCATCCTGGCTGAATACATCGCTTTCAGATAATCATTGGTTTTGGTTTTCTTTAAATCTCTAAAATATTTAAAGTCGTATGAAATATTACAAATCTCTTAAATGCTTTTGTTGGAGGCATTATTCGTACGTGGTGACGTGTTGCTTCAAATGTTGGATTAATTCCAATCAGGGTAAGCTACCAAGCGTTAGCTGTGTCCCAATTCCATACTATACACTAATAATAAACAGTAGGTACTAAAATACGCCACGTTTCCTTGTATACTTTTTCGCACTTAGCAGAAATTAACAACTGCGTTGGTCTTAAAATAGCAAAGACACTTGCATCGAGTGCAAGATAAAGCCCTCCGAGTCATTAGGTGTAGACACAGATATCCTCTTACTGTCTCTTCCTCTTTTCCTGTTTCTTTCTCCCCCTATAGTTTACCTGATCTAAGACTCTTATTTTCCTCTTTGATCCTCTCTCTCTCTCTCTCTCTCTCTCTCTCTCTCTCTCAGGTGTAGCCTTCAACATCTTCCCTGTCTGCTGTAGTCGTCTTTCATGTCTTTGACGTTAAATCTCTGCTTTTCTCTGCTCTCCTCCCTCCCAGTGGAGTCTGCCTGACTGCCTGGCTGATCAAGGTGAAAGTGGCCCTTTTGTCTCTTGTCGTTTGTTTGGTTTCCACCTCTTCCTCGGCTGGTAGATGAGTCGGATGATAGCCAGAGATTATGGCGGCGTGTTTTGGTTTAGAGAGACCGGGACGTGTGTTCAGCTACTGGGCGGGACGGTGGTGTTTGGGAGGAGGGGGTGTTTGCTGGTAGTATTGTTCAAGAGTTCAGAGGCCCTTTTTTCTTCTTCTTCTTTTTACTGCCGGGACCCTAACCTAATAACAAAAAGAAAATCTGGGGTGCTTCACTTCTCTGTGATCTTTCTCTGTGATCTCTATGGTTTTTCCATACAATCCTCTCCTCTGTTATGTCTAAGAGAGGATTGGTGTTGACCCCTGTGGGACGCAAAAAAAAAGACAGCCGCAGCAAACAAATGGGGGCGGCTTGAATTTAGAGGAAGAAAGAAGGGGATTCCCAAATCATTCTCAAGCAATGGCCAGAAAAGTCTGCGTTGCCGCGAGGCTGTCCCCCCCCCACCGCGGTGGGAAACAAACCCAAAACATGTTACTGTTACCAGCGATCTGTTTAAGCTGTCTTGTGTGTTTTGTTATTTTCAACCAGGTGTGTTATTGAGCAAGGTTTTGGCAGGAATCTGCCTTTGGTTTGCTGCATAAATCACAACCTCCAGGGCAATGCTGCCCACACATGACATGCGTGCATTGACAGACAATTCTTGTAAGCAACTTTTTTTTTACTTTTTAGTTTTCAGTTTTTTATTGGAGGCGAGACCAATCATGAAAACCCCACACACTGATTATTGTTATTGTGAATAATCTGAGGAAACCCCCCACCCCATCTCAACCCCCGCCCCCCCTCCACAACCCCACCCCAACCCCTTCTTCCCCTTTGAGTGACAAATCCACACAACCATACTTTGAGCATCGAACTCCTTCATCCCCTCCCTGCTCCACCCACGTCCCCCCCATCTCAGTCAACATCTGTGGTACAGCCCACTCACTATTGGCAGTCCTCCTAATACAAGTTGCTGATCAAATGGGTCGGCTCACTTTAGAGACTGGGGGAAGTGTAGGTTTCAGTGGCTGTTTTGATACAGCAGATAGTGGCGTATGTGTCATGTGTGCAGGCGTGTAAGATGTTCCTCAGGCAGGGGAATTCAGAATGGCTCGAAAGCCTGCTCGTTCCATAGGTCTATTGCTGATTAAAAATGTGGTCGGCAGAGATCTTTTGCTTTCTAATTCTGTCTGGACAACCTTACTGTAAAAAGGCTGTGAAACCGGTGACGTTTGGGCGTGGATTTTGACTTTTTAGAGTTTGGCAAAACATGTCGATATTCACCCTAACACTGTGACACCATTACAATCCTATTTTATTATTCTTCATTCAAATATATATAGCTGCTTGTGTTGACAGTAGATATCATGTCTGTTGTTTTCGTTTGTCAAAGGTTTTGCAGAATCATAAACACATTTGTATCATTACATTTCAAACAATACACCCCCCTAGTTCCAAGATGTACAGACATGCAGTAGGTGCTGAATGTGAAAACAGAAATAAATAAAACAGAAATACAATTTTAGGTAAATTCTAACTAAACTACGGTATAATATCAAGTACATCAAGTACAAGATGTTATAACTTTCAGACAAAGCCATACTGCCTTTTTAATTGTTTTGACATTACACAAATTAAGACAAATTTCACAAATGACGTACTCTCTAGCTGTAAAAACACTAGAATATTAGAAAATAATGGTGCAACATTACTTTTAGCTTTCTCTCACACATAATGAACAAGTTTGAAATTATCAGGGTGACCCTTGTGCAATGACCATTAGTACTGGTGCTGGGCTTTTGTTCAGTATCTTGAGTCTCAGTTCTCAGGAAGAAGTAATTCATGTGGCATTTTTTCATAGTGTTCCAAAGTCAGTCAGTCAGTCAGTCAGTCAGTCAGTCAGTCAGTCAGTCAGTCAGTCTGACCAGCTGCCAGTGGTGCAGTCAGACTGAGTGTTTGGCTGAGGAGAGTGCAGCGTTGTGGTCTTCCTAACTAGTGGTTGGCTTTGCTCGGCTGACAAAACATGTCGTCTTGGCCGGCGGTCGTGTACTACTCAACCACTGTGTGTGTGTGTGTGTGTGTGTGTGTGTGTGTGTGTGTGTGTGTGTGTGTGTGTGTGTGTGTGTGTGTGTGTGTGTGTGTGTGTGTGTGTGTGTGTGTGTGTGTGTGTGTGTGTGTGTGTGTGTGTGTGTGTGTGTATCCGTAGGGTCAAAAAACTGGGAATACAGTATACTTGTGGGGTCCGGACAGCTTTGTGGGGCCAACATGCTGGACCCCACAACTTTAAAGGGCTGTTTGAGGGTTAAGACTTGGTTTTAGGGTTAGAAATAGGTTATGGTTAGGGTGAGGGTAAGGGTTAAGGTTAGGCATTCACTTGTGATGGTTAGGGTAAGGGGCTAGGGAAACCATTATGTCAATGACGGGTCCCCACAAAGAGAGTGTGTGTGTGTGTGTGTGTGTGTGTGTGTGTGTGTGTGTGTGTGTGTGTGTGTGTGTGTGTTATTAATAATTTGACTGTGGTTTCCACTTTCTGCTCCCATAAGCTTTTTCTAATAAGCAACTTTAAGTAAATAAAAGTTATTCCTTTCGGGTTAAAGTTCATAATCAGAGTTATATACCTTGGTTAAACAGTGAAATCTCAATCTTTTGAAATTACTTTTAGTTTTTCCTTTTCACTGGCATGTCAAAGGTAATGGTATTGAAGTATTAAGCTGCATTGTGTGGTTTAGTTAAAAAGCCATGATGCCTTGTGGTTTCTCTCTAATTTAAACTCACTTTGTTTTTTTTTGTCAAATGTAGTGAGCCTGATAGGGATTTGTTTGTTTGTGAGAGAACAAGTGATCACAACTGAGCATTTACTACAATAAATATATGAAAATCAGAACTTGACACCATGGTCAACAATGTAGTCAAATTTGAATTATGACATAATTATGACAGATCTCGAAATAAAAGGATTAAACTAGGATGCATGGCTTAAAATAATGGACTGATTATTTAGCAAAATTTGATCTGGGAAATGTGACAACGGAATTTTGTTCTCTCAGATGTGGATGTGGTTTTCAGTCCCTGGTTGTTGGCTTCGAATGAAGTTGTTCCTGCTGATGGTCAACGCTGTTAATGAATCACAGAACTGAGCGTTAGTCTGACTGGGGAAACACCTCCTGTTCATTTCTATTCCTGTAAGACCATCTATCACAATTGTGACAAATCTACTGACGGTTGTTGTACCTTTACTTCTGGGCAGTCCCACCTGTTAACGTTCAGTGTCTTTGGATACATTATCATATCAGAAATGTCAGAATCAAGTTGTATCACACGTAGAAAAGTGGTTTGATGGAAGGTAGAGTGTGAGGAATATTTAAGATGCACAAAAATACCATCAGTTTGCTGTGTTTTTGTGAGGAAAAAAAATGAGCTTTTTTTCCTCTGCCGTCTTAAGTTTGTGGCTTAACAACTATCAGCTGTTCTGAGGTCACAGACATTAATGTGTCTATTGCAGGAATTCATCACAACCCAGACTGACCCTATCTGTCTGTTATTCTTAATTCCTGCATTGTGTGTGTGTGTGTGTGTGTGTGTGTCAGTCAGAGAAAGTGTGCTCTCATTATTGCTGTCATAAAGGCAGGATCACACCTTTTACTTTCTGTGCTTCTGAACAATTGTTGGACACTTTCTTGAAGCAGTTTTACAGTCATCTCCCTACAAAAAAAAAAAAAGCATAAAATAAGGGTTAAAATAAATTATGTAAGAGAGCTGATGGTTATGCAGCTGCAGATTGTCCTTGAAATAAAAATATCAATAAACATTTAAAAATTACTGGCTGACAATTAACTTTTTACCTCCTTTCAGTACATTTCAACTAATATCAAGTACTATTCCAGTACTTTCAGTGCTTGATCCTAATTCATTTTAATGCCGTCTGTTCAGTATTTTCCTCTTTCACAGAACATGTAACTCAGAATCAGCTTTATTTGCAGGATATGAGGACACATACGAGGAATCTTTCTTTGGAGCATCGTTGCTCACACTGTGCTTACACACAAAACCAAAACAAAAATATACACACTAATAGATACACAATATATACATACTCTAAACAGAACAATGTAGAAGCATGAGTGAACAAAGAGTTCAATAAAAATTATTTAAATATGGAGCATAGTTCAAGGATACTGGGATAAATAGTATGTTATTATATGAACAGTATGAACATTATGGACAGTTCTGAAATAGGAAATAGAATGATGAATAAATAACAAATAAGAGAGATGTGAGAATGGGAATGATGAGTAAATAGTAAATAATAAATAATTGAGATATGAGAATGATGAATAAATAGTAAATAAGTGAGATATGAGAATGATGAATAATACTAAATAAGTGGAATAATAAGTGGAACCAGTAAACAGGTGCTGTAGAAACAGTGATTACTCCATGCTCTTTCAGCTGCTCCTTAACTCCCAGCAATCCTCTAGCCTCTGACTCTAAACAGCCTAACCTTAGATCATAATGCTGTAAAACACATGAAAGAAACCGACCCGCCTTCAGTCGAGAGGAAATGGCATCAGTACAATGACAAATTCAAATTTTAGCTGGTTTATATATTTTTTTCAAGCTTGTGGCTCTGTGGTTTTAGTGCAGGAAGCCAACAATGCAATCAAGTACTTCACCTTAAATCCTCAATCTGCGCAACTCTTTAAACAATTTCATTTAGCAGGATAAATGAACAACAGAATTGTGTTATTTTTTTTTCTTTCAATCTACCAAAACCAAAATAATTTGTTACACATTTATTATGTTTGGAATCCATTTTGTGTGTGTGTGTGTTTTTCCTGCTTCGCTTGCATGGCCTGTACCTTGCTGTAGTGACCTTAAAAATCACCAGAGCTGCTAACAATCCTCCAGTTAATGTTTTATATTTTATTTTGGAAACAGAAACTCTTCTGCTTACACATCTACAGCCTGCATTCCCAAAACTTCCTGCAATCACCAAACGTTTCCTTTTTAATCCTCCTGCAGAAACTTATCCATGCCTTCATCTGTGATCTACCACTGTCCCAGTACATTTATAATAATAATAATAACAAGTTGCTTAACAAGACAATAATACCATGGCAGGCCAACAATTATAAAACAATTTAAAACAAATGACATGTTTTACATTATTGGGGAAAAAGGATCAGCACGAGAGAATAAGTATAATAGAATAACTATCAGGTTTTAGTGTTAATTTCAGAATAAGGTACTAACTGTTTAAATAAATATATTGTATATAAATAACATTTGAAAACATGTTACACAACTATCAGTGTGTATTTAAAATATAATTTTAGATAATGCCATTACGTATTCTATAGATTTAAACCCTTTAAAAGTACCATTCAGGCCACAAAACACTGTAAAAGGGTATTTAAAAAAAAAGGGATTTAAATATCTCTTCAGCTGTTGAATATTGCTCATCCTGGTTTGTGTTGGAACCTAGACACCACTCTGTTAGGCCTTATACTTGCCAACATTTAGTTAAAATAAAATAATTAAACATAGTTGGTACAAGTGATAAATTACCAATAAATACTTAATTTCATTCCCCCAGTTACCAGCAGAGGCAGCCAACCTCTGGCCTACATGTGCACATCTGTAATTGTCAGAAGAAAGCCTTTGCTGAGCACATTTCTTGCACCGTTTCCTGGCATTAGTTTCTTGCATGATGCTGTTTGCCAGCCAGTCAGCAGGTGTAGGGTGGAGCACTTCTCAGACCGTCGGTTAACGCTCTGTCTCAACCGTCCTCCTGATATTACGTGGAACTAAAATGTTATGAGCCCACTGTGTGTGTTTCTGTGTGTGTCTGTGTGTGTGTGTGTGTGTGTGTGTGTGTGTGTGTGTGGTCAAGAGTGATTGACAGGTAAACGTCTGTCGCTGTCTTTCTCACGCACACACAGAACATCCTGATTGTTGCGTATATATATATGTGTGTATATGTATATATATATATGTATATATGTGTGTGTGTATATATATATATATCTGATCACGTGTGTATATATACATATACACATACATACTGTACATATACATAGTAAATATTTAAACATTTATATTTTAAAGTGAATTCTTAACTAAAAGCGTGAACAATCTCTTCCAACCAAACTGAAGACAGCTGCATTTACTGTTTTCATGTTTGAACACGAAAAATATAGTTTCTGTTTTACAGCCAAGAAGCAAAAACATTTGTCTCCTTCCGGCCCCGTTCACTGACAAAAATATTTGTCTTGAAACATGAATCATCTGCAGGTGAGATATAATTCTTATTTCTCTTTAAACAGGTGAGCTTTTTCTAAAGTGTGTCTGGTTTCTAAGCCCAAGTAAAATACACAGATAAAATCACAATCAGTTTTGTTTAAACAGGCCGATTTGTATGAGATGTTCAACCAGCTGACCTCACCTGCACATTTGTCCCTAAAAAAATGAGAATAAACACAAAAAAATAAATGAGTGAAACAGTCAATAAGTCACTGTTAGTAGGAATTAACATCTAAAACTCAATAATAGAAAATGTTAATGAACTGTGTGCATGCAGATTGCTTTTGGCCTTTAAATTGGTTTAAGAGAACTGTCAGGTTTTAATGTCAATTTCAGCATTTATATTCTGCTCATTTTCAGGTGCATAATTGTATTGAGGTTGTACCAGAATAGGTTTACATGGTTTCATTTTCAAAAAACACCATATTTTTGTTGTACGGTTTATTGCTGCAGATCCTATTTTCACCATGTGTTTTTAGGTCTCTGTTTTAGCTACAGAGTGAGACTGCTCACTTCTGTACTATCTTTGTTGGGAGTTGCACATGTTCAGTAGCTCGTTAAGATCACATCAGCTAGATAACTCTTTCACTTCTAGACGAGGGCCACTTGTGGAATACCTGCAGAACGGGGACAGGAAGTAGTTCTTTTGTAGATTATGGTGAACTAGTGTGTGTTGTAGCAGTGTTTTGCCATTGAGAACGAACTAGCATGCTAGTGCTAGCATGTGCTACGGTTAGCCACCTCGTCTCGGCCAGTGACGCAGAAAGCCGTGCAGATTTTAAAAAGTTCACCCGGAGACTGGTTAACTGCTCCTCCACAAAGTACCACAAAGTTCTCACAGATGGAGAGAGAGAGAGAGAGAGAGAGAGAGAGAGAGAGAGAGAGAGAGAGAGAGAGAGAGAGAGAGAGAGAGAGAGAGAGAGAGAGAGAGAGAGAGAGAGAGAGAGAGAGAGAGAGAGAGAGAGACTGGTAGAAAAAGAGACGCTAAAAATCAAAGCAGCACATGCTGAAATATCCTGAATGTTAGTCATTAGTAAGGGTTGAATGGATCCTACATTTCCTATGATGTAACACTGTTGTGTCTTTCATTTGACTCTTCCTGCTCATGTCTTTTTTGAACTCGCACTCAGTTTGTAACACAAGCTTTAAAAAGGGTGTAGCTCAAACTTGAACGCCTTCTGAATGTTAATAAATCGTCAGAAATCTGCAAATCACACGACTCGAGAGACGGTTCTATAAAATCGAGAAAGTTGCTGCTCGTAACGAGCGGTTTGCGGTCGTGTCCTTTCAGCGGTGGGCGAGGTCAGTCTCAGGAGGCCATCATAGCTAGAGGGAGAGAGAGACACACACACACACACACACACACACACACACACACACCCTGAAAGTACAAACTGTCAGAGTGAAAGTTAAAAATTCGACTTCTGTCAAAAACGAACACAAAAACAATCAACTGTCACCCTCTTCTGCTTCATAACTGAACACTGACGCCTCACATTTAAACCGGTACTTTCTCTCTTCTCTTTTTCTCTCTCTCTCTCTCTCTCTCTCTCTGCCACCACAGCAGTGGTATTACTGTAGCGTCTGATGTGGTCTCTCTCACCTCATCTAACCAACTCTTTTCCTCTTTCTCTCCACCATTGTTAAATCCATCTTTTTTTATCTTCTCTTTCCTTTCCTGACCTGCTGTCGTCCTTTCTCATGTTCCACCTATTGCTCTCTACTTTCTCCTTCACTCGGTTTTTGAACAATTCATTTCCCTTATTTCCTCCTCTTCTCTCTACCGTTCTTAATTTTCTCTCCTCTCTTTTCTCTACTCAACTCTTTGTTCATATTTATTCTTCTGTTTCTTTTAATTTTCTCTTTTTCTGTCTTTGCCTCCCTTTCTCTTATTTGTAGGTTATCTGTATCACTCTTTCCCTTGCTGTCTTTTTTCAATCTTCAATAATTCTTTTCTGCGGTTTTCCTTTTCTGCTTTTCAAAAAAAAAATACTTAATTTGTGTAACTTTTGTCCACACTGTTATAAGTTACAAAGTGCTTCAAATTAAAATGGAGAGAAACAAGTACATCAAAATGTACCAAAAAAATTAGATAAAAATATAAAAGAACGGTAAACAGAATAAACGAAAAGTGTTTGAATTAGAAGCAGGTCTTCCAGTGAAAGTTAGTTTTAAGAAATGAATTAAAGGTGCAGTAAGCGATATTATATTTGAACTCAGCCCAAAAAAAAAAAATACAACCCCCTCCTCCTCCTCCAGAACCCCCCGATTTTCGGATCGATAACTACTGGCTAGCCGGCGTATCCACATTCTGCCCCGCCCCCCCTCCTCCCCCCGTCCATCAAGTGTCGCCGTCTGTTGCAGACTGGCTGGAACAGTGTTTTGTGACCCGTGCACTCCTTTCTGTTTGTTTCCCATTTACACAGCCAGGGCTATGTAATAACACCAGATTTTCTTTTCCAGAGCACACAGAAATTAAAGAGCCAGGTGACCGGGATGAGATATTCGCTGAATTTGATTAACATCACTTATTCTACCTTCTAAAGCAGGGGTGTCAAACAAAACTTCACCACACTGGAAAATGAGAATTGCATTAAGAGCCAGACATGTTTGACATGCTTTTATTCAACCAAAAGTATCATATAGCTTTCTCACTTACAGTTTGGTGGACATAAAGCCCTAAAAAATCAGCAAGAAAGTCCCTTAGCCTTAATAGAGCTTAGCAAATTAAGCCAAACAATGATTACATCTTTTAACCTGTTTCACAGCCTGAATGTAATATGAACTCTTTGGTTCTGTGGGAACTTCTGAGTCTCAAATCTGCCAAATTCTGCATTGTGTGTCGCATAACTAGGGTCTGACAAACAGTTTGCCGTCTTTTTGGTTTAGCTCACATGTAGGGCAAAATCTACCGTGAACCTAAATTGATATCAAAATTTGCGAGGGGCTGGATTTGGCCGGCAGGCCTTGAGTTTGACACGTGTATTAAAGGATGCTACTAGCTAATAATCATTAAATGAATTGTGCCTCCCTCCCTTCCTCCTCCTCTCTCTCCGTCCAGGTGAGCAGAAGCGTTACCAGGTGGTGATCCACGGTATCGAGCCTCTGCTGGAGACGCCTCTGCAGTGGCTGAGCGAACACCTCAGTCACCCTGACAACTTCCTGCACATCTGCGTCACACCCGTCCCCTCTGACTGAGGCCACACCCGCCACGCTTCACTGTCACCTCGCCGCCCGACTGGCCCACCCGCCAGCCGGCCGGGGAACTATGGACCAGTAGCGCTTAAACGGTGGAAACTCTGAACTAACAGACTCTGTAACGAGAAGGAGATCAGGATCTTATAAAGATGAACAAAGGATGTGAAGGAGGGATTTAACAAACCTCCTTTTCTATCTATTTATATTTCTACTCCTCCAATTACTACTACTACTACTACTACTACTACTACTATTACTCTTCTTTTCCCCCTCAGAAAACCCTTTTATAGGACGCAAGGATGAAAAGATCTTCTCTTCCTCCTCTGCTCCCAAAAGAAAGAGACATTTCTTAAGGTGAAGAGGTAGTTGAGTGAGCAGAGGATCACTCCTTTCTACTCAATCTCGCATCTTCTACTCCTCTCCAAACATACATCTCCACAGGAGGAGAGGAGGTGAATCGATTCCCTCGTTTTCTTTATTTTCATCTGGCCATACAGCTTCCTCCTTGTCCTGTGGAGACGGAGACACATTTGTTTGGGATTTTGGGAGAGGCCTATCCAGTCCTGCTGAAGTTGCCTTAGTTACCACGTTCATGTATTTTCATCGCCATCCTCGTTGACACACACAAAGTTTACATCACTAACTTTAATGTCATCTTCAAATGCTCTCCAGGAACTTCTGGTTTTTTGTTTTTTTTTAACTTTCCACGGAGGATTTGCTGTTTGGTATGTTGCTTGCATTAACACGTGGGCTCATTTGACAAAGTGAGCTGGAAGAAGAAGAAGACCACCAGCCGTTATGAAGGCCTGGAGCACTGATTGACACATTTGATTTCTGTTCAGTGATCCCAGCACTCTTTGGGGTCTGGACTGAGCATCTGTGGAAATAAGCATCTAATTTTTAAGTTATTTGAAAAAGCAACTTAAAGCGTAACTCTCGCCAAAATGCAACCTACGGCCATTTTGTGAATGTACTTTTTGTGTAAACGCATAATTAGGAAGGAAGGGCCACTTTTAAGATTGACTGTATTTTCTTGTCGCTATGATCGCATCAAAATCACTATTTCTAAAACACTATTTTTAAAACTACTCTGAACACAAACAATGTTCTCGATGCTGGAGTTCAGGTGTAGACCCCCTGGTGATACTTCAAGCAAAGTTTCACGTTGTGTGGAGCCTTCTTAGTGTTTTAAAAATAGCAATTTGATGCGATCATAGAAGTGTCCCTAGCACTCCCATAAAACTGGGGTACATTCACGAAAAGACCCTAGGTTTCATTTCGGCGAGAGTTACGCTTTCACAAGCAGACACTCGTGACATCATCTGGCACTGTTTCTGAATTAGTATTACATTACAGCTTTAACTCAAAAACAGTTTAAAGCAACACCAAAGATTCTTTTGTACCTTTAAAATAATGTTTCCAAAATTGTTCATCAACTCATCACAGGGTGAACGGCACTTCTGCTTTCGCTTGGCGGCTCTCTGCCGGCTATAACCGCACTATGCAAGTTTGCCAGATCGGGTAGCGGATCTGTAGTTCCAATGAGGCAATTCCGCTTCCAACCAATAGGAGGGGGGTGTCGAAGTGGATAAGTGCTTTGGTGTTGCTTAAACTCCATTTGTGTTTAATTTCATTTTTTTTTTACCATCTTCACCGTAAAGAGATATTCCAATTTCATACAACGTATTTTCAGAGTTGAAATAAACCGGAGTTGCCCTTTGATGGTAACATTGTCTCCTCTATGGGTGATGGGATTCTAAGGCCATGTTTACACTTGGCGTCTTTTATTTTTATTTATTTTTTTTTACAAGAAAACTTCACTAGGGGATGCTTTTGTAGTTAAAATAAAGAAAAAAAGAAGCTGGCAGCGTTTTCATTCCATAAAGCAGCAAAGGGCATCTTTTGTTGCTGTAACAACAGCTACTGCTACAGGATCCGAGAGCGCTATGTGGAGCGGTGCTAACGTTACATAAAACAAATCGAGTTCCCTGTACGTGGGGCACCCGGTCACATCATAACTCACTGTGCTCCGACTCCATTTTCTCTTGTTGTTATGAAAATGACAGGTATTTCTACTCCGCTTGTCATTGGTCGGCTTTTAAAAAAGCGTGACATAAGGCTTTTTTTTTTTTTTTCTTTAACAAAAGTTGAACTTTTTTCAACTTCAAAAATCTATGAAATGCAGAAAGAAAAGTCAGTGGTGGCGTTTAAAAAAAAAACGCCACACGGTGTACTCCACAGGATTATAATGTGACACTGGCATCTTAATATAAAATGCCAAGTGTGAACAAAAAAACGAATGAATTAACAAAATAAATCACAATGTTCTTTATTTTTAACTTGTTTTGTTGTGTTGCGATCTTTGCAGAAGACCGATGGAGATACTGTGTTTTCAGGGGTATCTTTTGAAAGTGAATCAGCTATTTTTATGGAGGTTAAAACAATGGGGATCGTGGGAAAGAAAAAAAGAAGAAAAAATAAATCCTCACATGTTTTTAATAGAAGGTGTTGATTTCTCTCCATCAATACAACACAGTTTATCAGTTTTACTGTCTGTTTAGTCAGGTTTGGCTCGAGCCTCTCTGTCTGCTGCCAAACTTAAATGAGCATCTGGTTTTTGTTTCATTTTAAAAACTCAGCTTAGGAAATGAGACAGCCGGCACGATTAGGATTAAGTCCGCAGGCTGTTGGGGGGCCACAGTTGTTTGTCCTACATATGCTTTCATTGGCAAATTTTAGTTTGTGGACAAAATCAAAATTGGCAAAAGTGTACATGAATTTTGACAGAAAACTGACTTTTGTTAAGGACTGTGCAGATTGGATTACTTTGCCTAATATGGAGGCCCTAATTAATCGATCACTGTTTTTTAACAAAGTTTGTATCATATATTACCATCTTGTTCTTTCTTTTCATTTTTTACATTTGTCCATACTGAAATAAAAATGATGCTTAAAGCATTCAACTGGCACTATTATCCAGAGTAACTTCAAATAAAAGTGAGTTGATTTGAATAATCAATTGTCAATAATGTAGTTATTACAAAAACTAGTTCCAAAAACTGCACAATATGTACTTAAACACATTTCACAGCACGACCCTTGGAGCAGTGGAGCTTTAAGAAGGATTTTACGTTTTCCAATGAAAATGTGTCACTTTCCTTAGTTATTACAGCTGTGTGTCATTTAACTTTTTTCACCCCTGGTAACCTAATATGTTACTTACATTTCAGTGCCAATACCAAAACAATACAAAACGTTTTTTAAATATGCGTTCACTATTTGTGTTAATTGTACAGTGTATCCATAAAATATGTCCCTTAGTCGGGGGTCGACAGTTAGCTCAATGATAGGAAAGGGGTCCCTTCTGCCTGTTCTTTACATAGCTGGTAGCCCACATTGTGATATGTTTTCCCATTTAGAGCGCTGGTAATCCGGATTTGGTAATCTAGAGAACTGGTGATCCAGTCCAATGTCCAGATTACCTGATCCTGAATAGCAAAAAATGGGATTTCCAAATCCAGATAATTTTGATCCATATCAAACAACTGGCCATCATGTTTCCCTGCAGGTACAGAGGCCAGTGTATTCTGAATCCCAGCCGGTTAGTGAAAGTGTCCTTTTTTGGGTTTCATTCAGCTTTGAAGTCAGCTTTCTTTCCCTCTGGTGTTTCCCCGTCTTTTCACTTTATCCATCTCATAAAGAACATCTCTCTTGTATGTGGTTTACTGCTGACACTCGCCCTCCCTCTCTCTCTTCATCTCTCCTGGTTAATTATCTGTTGGCATTCCACCCGCTGCTAATGAGGCCACTAAACCGTGCTGTCAGACAGGCCTCAGGCAGCGTGTGCGTGTGTGTGTGTGTGTGTGTGTGTGTGTGTTCGTGTTCGTGCATGTGTGTGCTTGTCTCGATGTGCGCAAGCTAGGTTTTACGGAATTAAACCGTACAGTGTGTGTGTGTGTAATTTGTGTGTTTATAATTACAGACATCATTTATAGCCCCCTGCAGACAAGAGATGTGTGTGTGTATACAAATTCTCACACACCTCTTGTCACACCGCCAGTCGGCTAAATCAAAGTGTGTGTGTGTTGTATGAGTGATGTCACACGTTATCACGTCAGGTCTCTATACTGATGATGCTGCCCCCAGGCATGATGGGACAGTGGGTTTATGGTGTTGAGTCAAGACCCGGGCGCTCGACGTGGGGTACTGTGTGTGTGTGTGTGTGTGTGTGTGTGTGTGTACACATACACACTGTAGCTCTAGACGCAGTGATGAAGACTGTCTCACTCTGTGTCGCTGACACACACTCTTTTATGGGATTTCCAGAGCCGCCATCCGACCCCTGTACTGTACAACACACTGAGGAGAGAGTGAGATGCTTAGTGAGGTGTTTGGATTGAATGAGTCAAATGTAAATTGTTTGCAGGGATGCGTTTCCAACCTTTTTTTTTTCTTTTTTTCTTCTTCTAAATCCCTGAGTGTCTTAGTGGAAACATTGACCTATATTGTTGTGTTTTGGTTCATCACACTAACCAGTCATTAGCACAAAAAAGAGCTTATAATTGTTAAAATTGTTAACAGTGTTTTACAAAACATGTCATTACATCTTTGTATGTGAGTGGTTCCACGTTATATTTTGCTGAGAGAAAAGCTTCCCTTCCCCCATGAAAACCCCGCTCAAAAGCTGTTTTAAATCACATTTTAAGCAAACTTTTATAAATGTCCCAAAATAATCTATAAACTATACCTCCAATATTTAAAACCCACCTATAATTTTCACCTATGTTAAAGGTGTGATTTTGGGTTAAAAATTGGGTGGTTGAGATCTCCATTTTGGAGCAAAATTGAAATTTTGAACGTCAAAGACTTTTTTGTGTGCTTTCTGGTGATTTCTTTCTGCAACCATTTGTAGTGCAAATGTTTTTATTAATGTAAAGGAAAATATAGGTTTTTGGGGTGGGTTGCACTGGCCAGTTTTGATCATTGGGGGTTGTAACCCCACCCCCCTTGTAAATTACGCCTATGACTATATGGTTACCTGGTCCTCAGATCTCTGCAGGGTAAATCCAGACAGCTAGCTAGACTATCTGTCTAATCTGAGTTTTCTGTTGCACGACTAAAACTACTTTTGAACGTACACATGTTCCACCAAAACAAGTTCCTTCCCGAGGCTATTTTGCAGAGGCACCGTGGCTCCGTCCGACCACTACCCAAGAGGACTGTGATTGGATTGCTGGGGGGACTAGCCAGACCCTCCTCCGCTGCGCTGTGGAGGAACGTCTGCCAATGCAAGACTAACTTTTAAAGAAAGCTTGTCTTCCAAACAAATAATAAGTATATAATGACACTTCTTCAGTCGTCATTAAGACTGATTTGTGTTACCTGGGGATTGGGAACGAGCCCGAGGATTGGTTTTTCTTCCCTATGAACCCATGTCGTGAGACGTGAAGCTGTTGAAATGCCATCTGAAGCTCTTTAATAGCTTTGCTCGGAGAAGGGACAACTGAGTACTCCACTGTGTCGTCTGCATTAGGATGCAATTCTTTTCCAATGCTATTTGGAAATCTTAAATCCTAAAATATATTGAATATAGAAAATAAGATTCTGGCTCGTAAATAACATGATAAATAATACCAGTCGTATCGTTTTATCTTAATACATATCAGTGAGACGTAAACAACAGAGGGGACAGATAAGTGTGTGTGTGTGTGTGTGCGTGTGTGTGTGTGTGTGCGCGTGCACTGTTTGTTAGTGTCTCCATACCAACCGCAAAAACTCCTCTGTTCCAATTATAGACCAAACTTTACCGGACAACTGATTTCCAGCAGATTCCGCGAAACCAAACACACACACACACACACACTTACCATCAACGCAGACCACAAACTATGCCCTCCAACTCTAGTCAGTCCCCTACTGTCCTGCCTGATTCTGTGAAACCACAGTCTCGCTGTCAACACACACACACACACACACACACACACACACACACACCTTTTAACGCGTCTCAAGGGGCAGCGGCGCTCTGCTGTCTGATACACGGAGATCAAGAAGATCAACAGATGAGAGTAATTAGTAATGAACAGGAAATCATGAGTGTGTTTTCTTCTGAAGCCACACATGCACACACACACACACACACACACACACACACACACACACACACAGATTGGGGACAGAGAGAACATGTGCGAAGAATGAAGATGACAACATACAGTACTGTACGTAAGTGTAAGTGTGTGTTCCTGCTGTTAAAACCAACAGATTCTCACAACCATCTTGTAAAACATGGACGCTTGGTCAGGTGCCTTTGTCGTTATGTAATGTCCTGATCCTTTAGCGTCATATCTAAACGCGCTATTGGCTTGGGCTCACGTTTCCATGACATGTGGGAAGAACAGAAGAACGGGCCGCTTGTGTTTGGGAAAAGAAGAACAGGACGGTTGGGTTCAGGAAACGTGGCACGCGGGAAACGATCCCCGGTCTCCTGGGTGAAAGTCTTGTGTTTGACCTATCCACCACGCCAACCAACCTCCCTACGCCGAGTTTCAGCCAGTCATACTACTCGCTACCGTAGTCATCTTCAAAGCCACTGTCCAAACGTCCATATTTTACAAGTTTGGAGTGAGAATGAGTTGGTTAAAACATCTTAAATGAGAGTATGATGATACAAACTGCAGGATGGAGTGAGCGAGAGATAGAAAGAGAACAGTGAGAACAAAGTAGGTCAAATTAGTGTTAACGACCATATAACTATAGCATTGTCCAGACATGCTTGTTTACAAGAGTACTTTTAACATTTTTACCCTGAATGTATCTTTTAACGTTTCTTTAAGGTACTGTAGCTTCAAACATGGAAAACAAAAGCCTCCCCCCCCCAGAAGATTGAACATTGGACGGGTTAGCATTAACAGCTGGTTAGCTTAGTGCAGGCGCTAATGGAACCAAGTGTGTATCTCGTAAATCACCCCACTAATAATGCCCAAAATGTTACCAAACTTCTACAGTAGTACAAATGGGTTATATACTGGATTATATATACTGGATATATACTTTCTGCTGTCTGCTGCTACTGCTACCGGCTGTCAGACGAGTCCTTAGGGACGTCTACAAATTACAACACCGAAAAGAGATACAACAACCATATTTATTAATAATGATTAAATAAGGTAGTCTCTCCAAACCTACCTTAATTATAACTTAAAGTAGCTCCTGCTAGTTGTACTACATCACTTACTTTAAAAAAACAAGTTAAATTAAGAAATATTTTTGTTGTACCTGTTTTCAAAAAACACCTTTTGGAAATTGATCTTAATGCCTTAATTAAAAAAGATTGGAAAAATCCAACCATTAAGGACACCAATATTCTTTGTGAATGAAGAATCTATCGTAAATAAATAAATAGTCTTCCTTACAATACAGGGGGCATAAGTACACACACACCTATGTTAAATTCCCATAGATGCAGGCAGATTTTTATTATTAAAGGCCTGATAAAGTTCCCTTGGCCTTTAGAATTTAAATGGCCCAACATCATCATATACCCTTCACCATACCTAGAGATAGTAATGGTGTTATTTTAGTTAGCCTAATAACTGGTTTGATTTGCACTGAGAGATTATTTTATGGAAAAATATGTCATCCCAATCTCTATGTATGGTAAGGGGTATGTGATATGGGGCTATTTTAACTATTATTTAACTTAGCCCCGCCTACACCATATGAGGTTGGGAACATTTGGTCTGGACTCCGTTGTGGAGCAACTATGCGCGTACAAAAGCTGTTAGGACCAATCAAATTGTCAGGGCGGGCTTTATACAATGATGGACAGATGATCAACAGTAAGGTAATGATGAAGGCAAGCAGACCCATGGGGCCGCGCCCGCCCATGTCACTCTGCACTGTGCATGCTCATATGGCGGTTCTCCCGAGGTCCTGTAAGTGTAATAATGGATATAGCTAATGGTTGTGAATCACCATGTCTTCTATTAATACATCCATGGTATTATCTTATGATACAACCAAGGGATATATGCTGTAAAGCCTGTAACGTGGATGTAACGTCATTAGCGTTTTCCAATCTGCCAAGGCTATTAGCTAGTAGCTACAGTAGCAGTGGTAGCCAAATACAGTGTAAGAAATGGACATTTTTTAACGGAGACCAGTAAAGGATATTAGAAGCAATTTTCTGCTGAGCGTTACACAGCCACCAACTGAGCTTGAAGACGTAGATGTGACGTGAGCAACCTGTTTGAGAGCTCAACAGTCCTGCCCCTCCTCTAAGAGAGCTTGGGTTCCAGAAGTAAATTTCCCATTCATTTCTCCCATTGACGTATGGAAAATTTGTTTTAGACCATGCCTTAGGCTAACCAGTTACAACATATGAGAATACAACATATGATTTTGAATGAAGAAACAAACAGAAAATCCAAAAAAGTAAAAAGTTATAGTAAAACACTAAAATATCTGTGTATGCTAAAACTAAGATTTTCCCTCATTGGTAATACATAACCTTGACCAAACACACTTTTCGCTCCAAACTTGGTATGCAGACTTGCAAATGTGCATTATTGCATAGAAACCCAACACACGCGCACACACACACGCACACACACACACAGGTCAGAACAACAAAACTACAGAACTGCTCTTTCTTTTTCCTGGAGGTGCTCCGTCATTTCCAGTCATCCTCTGTCTCTCACACACACACACACACACACACACACACACACACACACACACACACACACCTGTTATTAACCCTGCCGCCCTTTAATAGGCAGGTGCTGAGCTGTAGAGGGCGAGACGGACACAGAGAGAGAATGACAGGAGGATGTGGGTGATGGGGGCTGGCAAGCTTCAACACTTTGATCTTTCTCTCTCTCTCTCACACACACACACACACACACACACACACACACACACACACCTATTAATAATAAGCACTGTGTGTCCCTTTCCGCACTAGCCTTAGGATCAGGACATGTTTGTGTGTGTGTGGCTCCTGACTGGCTGGTATTTGTCACAAACTAATGCCTTTTTCAGACTGACATCAGCACTTGTTTAGCGTTTTCCCAGCCCCCTCCCGTCGACTTTGCATTGACAGGACACGTTAAAATGAATGATTTTGTTTCAGAGAAAGTTTCAAACGTTCATATAACAAAGAGCAATAAATGATCAGCATGCCTTATACAATAGTGGTCTTTGGGTGAAATGTTTTTGAATCACTGTGCAGTGCTGAGCTCCATTAACACATTCATCGGGCTCGCCTCAGTTCTTACTCAGTGTGGACGTCCAAAACAGGACATTTAATGCAGATTTATCTTCAATTTTAGCATACAAACTAGACACTGGGAAGGCACTTGTGACCAGCTTGTGAAAATAAGTCTTGTATTTAATTATTGTGATTATTTTTTAGTCTGGTAACACAAGAGTGGAGCTCCACAAACACACACACAATAAAGAAAGCGACTTTGTTTTTTGTTTTTAACCCCAGGTGGTAGCACTCAAGCACTGTGACTCAACCACCCTTAATTTGTTGTGCAGAAGCACAAATGTCTAAAAAGTACATTTTAACCCTGCGTGAAGACAGTTTATTTCACTCATTATTAAGATAATATTGTTTCCTGGCATGACATAATGCCACAGTCCGCTTAAGAAAACAAACAGGAGAAAACACAGGGCTTAATTTAAGAGAATAAATGAGAATACACCACAAACTTCATGCGGACACATCCCGTGGATGCTTGTTTGCAACATCGCTGTTGTCAGTGATACACTTGTGGTGCAGAAAAGAAACCAAATGTAACCAACCCAAACAAAAGCCGGAGGGAGAGTGGCTGCTGGCTGAAGTGCTTTCAGACCAGCTGAGCAGAATATCCCTGACGACCTGACTCCGCCCTCCACACACCTGCAGGGAGAGCCTGGCCGTGACGGTCCACACAATAATCAAGCTACAGTATAATAATAATAATAATAATAATAATAAATAATAATACATTTTCTTAATGGGCACCTTTCACAGCACTCAAGGACACCTTACAGTTAAACCAAGCAACAACACAGTTAAAAAGGAAAATATAATTATAGATAATAGAAAATCAAAAGAAAGCAATATATCCATGAATTTGAATGGAGAGTGGAGTTATGGGATTATGGGTTATGGTTTGTTCGGAATTGGTGAGTTTTGAGGAAGGTTTTAGACACTTAGAATATTAATCTGAGCCTGTCAGTGGTAAATACAAGCTGCACAATTGCCCTATTAACTTACACTGTAGCTTGTTTCGCCGCTGCTTACTGCAGCGATCTTGCTTAATACTGGACCAATTTCAAATATTGTTATAAAAACGTATGATATCCTACGAAACCACTGGTTGGTCACTTGACGCCGGCTGGCTACGAGCTCCATGACCACGAGCGGCGGTTGCTACTTGTTTAAGTCACTTCAGATCGGTCGTATGCCGCACGTTTCAACAGAGATTACACCATGTGACATACTGCTTTTTTTTTTAACAACAAAAACAAGTTAACAAGAACCATAGAAATGACGATTTTGGAGTTTCTAAATGTCATCATCTCATCACACACACATAGACACACACTCGCTCCCCCTGTTTTCCAGTAACCATGTAAAACACTTCCTCTGTGACCGGGTCAACATGGCGCACAAATGGCGGGCAGCAGCAGCAGCAGGAGGGATGTGTAAGACATGTGGACCGTCTGCTGGCTGCTGCGGTTTGAAGATGAAGAGAAGAAGAACGAGGCTCCACATGTGCGAAGATACAGGAAGAGTCAGTGGGGGATGGTAAAAATGGATGCTTTCTGCTGAGTCACCTCAGTCATTCTCCACATGTGTGTGAAGGATGTGTGTGTGTGTGTGTGTGAGGCAGAAACAGATTATTAATAAAGAAGTGTGTGCATGTTTGTAGTATATAATACATGCAGACAAACTGCAGTGTGTCAAAATCAGCTATTAACACAAATGTATCTGCTTCCGTCCAAATTGGTTTCATATCCTTTTTCGGGATTCCCCCAGTCGGAGTTGGTTGATGTGGCTCGGGAAAAGGAAGTTTGGCGTCCCCTGTTGGAGCTGCTGTCCCCAAGACCCGATACCGGATAAGCGGACGAAGATGAATGTATGAATGGATCCTTTTTGATTTCTGCAAGAATATTCACAATATATCAACCATCAATAACAGCACTTTGGATTGAAATCAAGATTGGGTGGACTTACTTTATATTTCAAGTTTCCTTGATTTAGGGGCCTTATAAAGGAAAAACCATAACAATGAGAACTTTGGTATTGTTAATATTAAAAGAGAAAAGCTGAATATATAAATCTTGACGCAGATTTGCCTTCGGAGAGAAGACGGACTGTCTGGTAGTTTCCTTTTCTTGTTTGCATTGTCATCTGTTGAACTGAGATGACACCGACACGCAGGAGTAAGTATGTGTATGGAATTGTTTCATTTTTCATGTATGGGTGTGCTTTAGTGTATGTGTATTGTTAATGATATCCATGCAGAGTGTGTATGCTGAAAAGGTGACAGCGGAGTAGTGTTGAGTTAATAACTTGCGGGTATTATGAGTCACATATTACACAGCAGCTTACCAACTATTATACACACATACATTTACTTCCTGTTTACAGTCTAGGAGACGTCTACGCACATGTGGAACAGATCAGGTGTCAGCTATGACGTAGTCTGTATCTACGATGTTCCGTTTCTGGGATTGCTCTGGTGCCGCTGGAAATTCCGCCGGATGTCCCTCTTTTCGGCGGATGTCCATTAACTTCCGCTTTCTTTGAGTTGGAATTTTAAATTCTGTTAGATTTCTGAGGACTATGGTTATCTGCTCCTCAGATCTCTGCAGGGTAAATCCAGACAACCAGCTAGACTATCTGTCCAATCTGAGTTTTCTGTTTCACGACTAAAACTACATTTGAACGTACACGTTCCACCAAAACAAGTTCCTTCCCGAGAATATTTTGCAGCGGCACCGTGGCTCTGTCCGGCGCATAGTGTCGTCCATGACAATTGTGATCGGTTTAAAGAAATGCAAATAAACCAGAGCACGTTTTTCTCCCATCCCGGAATGCTGTGTGGACTACACAGACCTTTATCTGCAGCACTGTGGAGGAAGGTCTGGCAAAGTGAGACTAGCTATGATGTGACCATTCACTATTGAATGTAGATTAAAAAAATTAAAATAAAAACAAATAAATCAACGTCATAAAATTCAGTGTTTCCACCATCAGTCATTGTGGGTTGCCAACTTTATTGTACGTGTGTACTGATGTTGCAGATGTTGAAGATGTGAGGCAGCCATCATGCTGGAGATATACTATGCAAAAGCATAGTATATCTCCGGCCTGGTGATGGTGCAAGATGAAAAGGTAAGAAAATCTAAGTTATTACAATTTATTAAACAAATACACAGAGATAACTGTGACAGCAGATTCTGGAATGAGACAAGACCAAGGAAACAATTAAAAATCACATATAACAGCTTAATGTCTTCAGTAAAGACAAAGAAGAAAGCATTAGCTAAGGAAGCAAAGCTCTCATTGGTGACAGGCTTTCTGGAAAATGTGGTACCAATTTAGCAAAAACAATCTGTCTCCCAATCGTCACCATTGTGCTCTCATTTGTGTATAATATTTTCAAAGAGGTACTGCAGTCAGTTTAATGATGACATACTGAGATGTTTGCGAGTACAGCTTCCCCAACTTTAAACCCTAACAGCCTAGGTCCACTCTCAGCCAATCAGACTCTTCAGCAACTCTACATAGACACAACAAAGGCTTGGACTTCCTGTTACAGAATTTTCTGAGAAAAAGTGAGTTTCTGGGAATTGGTATGAAGGCAGAAGGGGCCGACGAGTCTGAGTCACCAGTGACCCATCCTTGACTAGTGACCATCGTCTGCTGCGTCTGGGCGCCGTGACGATGGGCTGCGGCGTGTTTACGGTAAAAGAGCCGCTGGGGACGCTGCTCGGTTTACGAAAACCTCTTCAGTGGCGTCACCCTGGAACACAGCTTGGAGGAGATAGAGAGCTTGTGTGTGGGCGTTTGTGTGGGTCTTGAAGGTTTAGTTTGTGGTTTCGTTATGATAGAAAGCAATCGCAACATTTCAGGGGGTCTCCCGAGAGACAAATGATGTATCAGTAAATAGAGACATGAAATAAGACAAATGTTTAAAGTGTCTGTATTGTATGTGAATAACTGTTGGTGTGTGTAAATGTTTGCATGTCTGGAAATACATGTGTTTTCTGTGTTTATTAACTTCCTAATAAGTGTGTGTTTGTTTGTGTGAGTGAGAATGTGTGTGGGCGTTGGTGTGTGTCTTGTGTGCGTATAAATCATGAGGATCTTCTCTGAAATGATGCCAGCAGTGCTGTTGCTGTTTAGTGTCGACTCCGCGTAGCAGCCTCCTCGTCTGAAGCTGCATCCTGATCAGAGGAGGGAAAATGTCTCTCTGTCGATGGGAAAGTTAATGACTTCTCTACACTAACACGTTTACTTCTTTGCTAGGTTTACGCCTCGTGTCCACACTACTCCGACGTTTCAAGCCCCCTTTAACTGAGACTTTTGGAAACACTGCTGTCCCCATTTTAGTTGGAAAACTCTGGGGTTGCTTTGAAGTCGGGACGGGAACAAACAGAGATCTTTGGAAACACTGATGCATGTCAGTCAGTCTTAAAAAGGTCACATATCAGATTTAGAGTTAGACTTCTCTTTATTAATCCTTTTGGGATGACTCCAAGGAAATTAAAATTTCCAGCATTAGTTTTTAGCAAGACGAATACAGTACAGAAAAAGAAAAAGACAGTAAAGATAACAATAAAAACATTTGGCTATATAAAGACAAAGACATTTACCAGAAATTATCGGTCAAGTGTCAGTGTTGAGTCAAGTGTTCAATTAAGCTTTTTTAGTTTTTTCTGTCATATCTACAATGTTATAATGTTGGATTTAAAATTCAAATAATGAGGTAAGTGTATTTTAGACAACTCCCTGTTAGCTAAAACGTTCCGATTTCTAACTATTCTGAACAATTACAACTATTTATTCTACTAGTCTTCTAGTCTTACGCAACTTTAAGATGGCTTAAACCTGGAGTGTTAACATTGTTGCATGTAATTACATGCTAAAAGCAATGTCACCTTGGCTGCCAGTGTCATTAAATTCTCAATTCCGGGTCACATTACTCCTGAAACATTTTCTGTTAGGAGTATTATGATTAAAAGCCTTTATTTGCGTAGAAATTGCTGCTAAATTCTATTAGCTACATGGCAAACTATGCTGCCAATGTTGTTAAATTCTCCCAGGTCGCATTCCTGCTGAAACGTGTTCGATTGGGTAGTGTTTGGTTCAGAAGCCTTTATCTGTGATTTTTAATGGTAGAAAGTGCTGCTTTGTTCCACTACGAAGTAACGTTAGCATACTGCTAACTATTAAGTAGCTACATGCTATCGCTACATTGCTGTAATCTCGGCCAATGGTGGTAATTTCTCCCCAGATTCCGGTCACTTTACTGCTGGGACATATCCGGTTGTGAAATATTTGGTTTAGAGGCCTTTATTGGTGATGTTTCAAGGTACAAAGTCCAGCTATATACTCCGGAGATTCCAGGAAGAGCACCAATCAGAGCAGACGGGGCTTTGGGTAGTCTCCCATTGCCAGAGCTTCTTCCACAGCGCTGCGGAGGAAGGTCTAGCTAGTCCACACTGCTTTCAGGGATAGGAGAAAAATGTTCTCTGGTTTATTGCCATTTCTTTAAACCAATCACAATTGTCTTGGGGGGGCGCTAAGCGCCGGACAAAATAGCCTCGAGAAGGAACTAGTTTTGGTGGACGCCGAAATGTTTTTAGTCATGCAACAGAAAACTCAGATTGGATAGATAGTCTAGCTAGCTGTCTGGATTTACCCTGCAGAGATCTGAGGACCAGGTAACCATAGACCTCAGATATCCACTGCAGTTTAAAACTACAACACAAAGAAAGCGGAAGGTAAAGGACATCGGGCGAAAAGAATGACTTACTGCGGAATTTCTGACAGCAACAGAGCAATCCTGGAAGTGAAACGTCGTGGATATAGACTAGTTGTTGAGTATTGGAAAAAAAAAACATAACCAGTGATCAACAACTTCCACAGAAAGAAAAGTAGAATGCACTCAGAAAAGATATAGCTCTGCTACACAATCTCATCCACATGCTAATTTAATAATGGGAAACAACACCCACCAAGAAGAAATGAGGAATACATTTAATTAAGGCCAATTTTGTTTACTACAGGGCAGCAGCTTAAACTTAGTTTGATACAGAAAAGTTTGTGTTCCTTACAAAAGAGAAAAAAACAAACATCAGAAGCAAATTAAATAATTACATAAGGGGCCTATTTTAATCGTGTAAACTCAAAAAATTCAAACAGGCTGTCTTTCCAAGCACACAAAACTCAGATGCTGCAGATTTATCAACATACGTGTCCAGCTGCCTACAGATGGCTGTGCGGATTTGATTAACTAAAAAGGAGATGGTTTTCATTTTGCAGCCGTGAACAACAGATTTTATCAAAATCACTCATGTTCACTTACAGATACATGCAGACTGCTTTACCGGCATTCCTGATTTTAACCACAAACATTACTTTTTTTTTTACAAATTTATTTTATTAGATTGTTTTTTGGCCATTTTAGGTCTTTATTTATAAAAAGGACAGCTAAAAACATGAAGGGGGAAATAGAGGGAATGGCATGCAGCAGCGTTGGAATAGACCTCTACATACATACATACATACATACATACGTACATACATACATACATACATACACGGGCGCCTGCTTCACCAGGTGTGCTACCCAGGCGTTTAAACAGTTTTTGATGATGCCGATTTAAAAACATCTTCTGTTGGAGAGTGTTTAAAATGGTCGACTTACATTTTCAGCATTTGTTATTGCTGCAAGCATTTGGTCTGGACAGAATCGTCCCACTGGCAGCGGAGTGACCGTACAGCAGAAACACATGTGGTTCAGAGATGTCGATTCTCAACCCACTTCCCACAAAAGTACCAACAACTTGCTTTGTGCTGCCTCATTTGAATGAATCTCCTAACTCTGTAACCTGTTTGCGCCTCTCCTCCCCTTTTTGGACCAATGATTCAGCTAAACATTTTCTGTTTATACTGTACTACGTCGTATCCGTTTCCAGCAAAACGGACAGTAAGCAACAAAAAAAAAATGCAGGAAATACATGTTATTTACTTCCTTACAAATGAAATAAATGTCAGCCTGACTGCCATGTGATGTAAATTAATTTTTAGAAAACAATAGTTTTTAGAAATGTCTGATATATTGTCTCTAGAATAGTATGATGGACCTTTTTCACACTAGACATATTTAGCTATTCAGAAAATTGCAATACTCAATACTGTCAAATTGCTATGAATGAAAATTGCAATACAAATTGAATTGGCACCCATGTATCGTGATACACACCAGGTGTATTTTCAGACAGCCCGGCAGAAAATGAAACAGCGAGAGCATCCCATCAATTTACCAAAACACCCTCCCCAATATGTCTCTTCTACAACATTGTAGGAGTGCTTGGAGTGGAAGGTACATACTATCTAAATAAATATGTGATTGTTCTTTCAAGAACTTGTAGAAACGAAAATCTGCCAGTCGGGCAGGCAAGACTTGGTAAGAGACAAAAACAATGTTGAAATTAAACATGAAATCCAAACAGTAACCTTCTTCCATATGTCACACTCCACTATATTAATGTTGGAATTAGATGCACATTGTGAATCCTATGACAGAGGGCAGAGAGAGAGGGCAGTCTAAAATACATAAATAGCGTTTGGGGAGAGAGAGAGAGAGAGAGAGAGAGAGAGAGAGAGAGAGAGAGAGCTTTATCCTCCCAAGCGTGTCGGCATGAGCAGAAACAGGATGAAGAGAAGGAAGTCCTCGAGTGTTTATATGACAAAGATTATCTAATGAACTGGCATTTAGGGATGCAACTGACAATTGTTTTCATTGTCCATTATTCTGTCGATTATTTTCTCAAATAATCGAGTTGAAATTAAAAAAAGTAAAAATTGTCAATCAGGGTTTCCCAAAAGCCCAAGATGACAAAACGTCTTGTTTTTTCCACAACTCAAAGATATTCAGTTTACTGTCACTGTGGAGAGAAGGAACTTGAACATATTCACATTTAACAAGCTGGAATCACAGAATTTCAACAGTTTTAACAGATTAATCGATTATCCAAACAGTTGGCAATGACAGCTAATCGATTAAACTCCGCAGCTCCACTGAAACTCCTCATTAGGGTGTTTACATGACTCATTTCTACGCTGATTTCTCTCTTATTCTGATCATGACTGAAATAAGAGTCCATATAAATGGAGCTTCTATTAAAATACATATGAAGTCACTGCAAAACAATTGGGCGATTAGATATAGACATGTTTAGAAAGCTCTAAATGACACCCGCATTCAACCAACAGCCCTCAGATGGACTCCAGTTTCCTTTAACTTTAAATTGTGGGCGTCCCTTTTCTTCAAAACTGTGGGTATCTCACTGAATCCGTTTGTGTGAAAGGGAGGACTCTGTAAGTTGAGATCAAATTTGAAACTTTATCAAACCCTCTGTGGAAATCAGATAAAGCAGATAAACAAACCTCACCTCACTCAGGCAAGTGGAAGGCAGGCCTAGCGTTTCGATACGTATGCGCCTGGGGCCCATGGGATATCCCCCCGCCTCCAGTGATGTCCTCCCCCGGTCAGAAAAGTGCTGTGAAACCCCGGCGTCATGATGCTGAGGTAGTGGAACTCGCTGTGTCAACGGGTGACTTGAGAAGTTTCCCCGATAGTAATAATAAGATAGAACAGACAGGAAAGAGAGATGAAGTGTGCAAAAGTGAAAGATGCTGAGTCAAAGGGTGGGGGCGCACTGAATGTTTTTAGTTGGGTGATGACAAGACAACGGGTTGATACTGCTTTCTCATATATAGACTTTTTATTCTACGTGGGATCCTCAATAACATGGAAATGGAATTTGGTTTATCACTTCCTTTCTGCCAAATGTCAATCTCTCTACAGCTGGCAGCAGATTAGAGTCAGACAGAAATCAGTTTTTAATTGACCAAATTTTAAAAATTGTCAAACATGTGTGACAATGTGGCACATTCGTGCAGTTTAGGGCAGAGGGAGCCATGCAAGGGGCCAACCTGTTCACTAAGGGTGTTGAAATTAATCATTGCGTCGATGCATGGCAATGCGGGCCTGGAAGATTCTCCATCGATGCAGTGACAGACCATAATCCATTGTTGCCTACTGATGTTACTTGTGGAGTTTCCGGTTTGCTGCTTTTTATTTTTTATTTTTTTGCCTTTTGTGTCTTGTCTGCTGTGGTCAGACTCGGCTACATTCAGGAAATGTCTTTTTTTAAGAGCAAAATACAATAAAAAGGGAAGTTTATATATATATATATATATATATATATATATATATATATATATATATATATATATATATATATATATATATGACTGCTTAATGATAATAGTGAGGAGGTGATGCATCGTGATATTGAATCGATTCAAATCCTAATATATTGTAATGGAATCAGAAGAACAGTGAAGAGTCACACCCCTACTAGGGATCACTCCACTAACCATCCAAATTATCCGATGACCGGTCTACCTTAGGTCAAATGCTGACAATGCTGAAATCCAAGATGACGCAGTGCTACTAGGAAGCGGTCCTGTCTGTGCAGTTGGCTATTGGCATCTTCTGTGTTTTTTTGTTTATAGTCTGTGTTGTATGTCAATTTGTTGCTGAAACGTCCGGGCAATTAAATCCTGGGAGTTCGTTGGACCGATATTGTATGTTCCTTGGAGATTGATGCTAAAGCACGACTTGACAGAGAGCATGGAGTGGACTTGACTGGACCCACGTAACTTACAGGTAACTCCGGTAAAATCTGGGAGCAATATATTTTGGTTTCCATTTTCTTTCTTTCTTTCTTTCTTTCTTTCTTTCTTGACGTAAGAAGTTACCTTTTTTAATGCATGTTATTTCGACACTTTTCCTGTCGCGGTTATCCTGATAGATTATCCTGATTAAGTGCCCCTTTCAGTTTGACTTAAATCATATAGAGTTGTATGCATTTTGAAATATCTCATCTCTCTCACATCTTACCCCTATCTGTGTTCCAGAGCATGCCGTGTGCCCCCGAGCAATCGCTGGCCCTGAGCGAGTCAAGGCTTGATATTACTCCAGTCCCGGAAGCGCTCGTGGAGTGTCTCTCCGCTCTGCTAAAAATACGCGGCAGGTCTATTTTCACGTAAGCCGCGGGGCGTTTGGACAGCCGGGCAGGATGTGAAACAGCGAGAATTATCTAGTCAATTTACCAAGAGACACCCAACCAATATCGTATGTGTCTCTTCTGCAAAACCATGGACGATGGTGACATTGGAGGTGGAAAAACAGAATAGACATCACAGATCTTTTTTTAGAAAGACAATGCTAAAGAAGGCATGGAGATTTAAATGTAGGAGTGCCTGGGGTAGAAGGTATACTTAAGAAACATGTGATTGAGTCGTGTAGCAAGACGCTACGTCGCTGAGACGCCCCCCCCGGTGTGGTACGGCGCATGGCGGAACAAAATCGGAACGCAACCGGAATGGTGCAACAGACGCACTCAGTGGAAAACGGGGGTTGGTGTTACCTTTATTGTGACTATTATGGCCACTGTACATCACACCCCCAACCAGCACTGTCAGACACCACATACCAAGAGCCTGGGTCTGTCTTCCTTAAAAGGACATTTTTCCTCACCACTCGAGGTTTCATCATCATCTTTTCATCCTGTTGCCCTCTGGGAAGCGATACAGGTCCATGAAGGTCCGCACATCCAGACTTAACAGTTTTTTTCCCCATGTGCCATAAAGGAACTAAACACTAACAAATAATTGTGCAATAGCAGTTTTTCCTGCGATTTCAAATGTGCAATATCTGACATTTATTATATGTTCTGTTTTTATTCTTTGTCTTTTGCGTCACTGAGGATTAGCTGCAGAAGAATTTCATTCATTCATTTCAACATCTGCTGTCCAATGACAATAAAACATATTCTATTCTATCACTCAAGGTTTTTTCCTAAAAGGGAGTTTTCCCTCACCACTGTCACACTAAATGCTTGCTCTTGGGGGAATGACTAGAATTGTTGTGGTCTTTGTATATTATAGTGTGTGGTCTAGACCTGCTCTATCTGTAAAGTGTCTTGAGATAAGTTTTGTTATGATTTGATAATATAAATAAAATTGAATTGAAATTGAATTGTTTATTTTTCTTTTTTTTTGCCATTAGAACATCTCCGGCAAAACTGACCATATTAGGTTTTATTTTCATACTTAGTCATTTGATGTTTGACCTTCGTAATGTTTATGATCTCTAAGAGTTGAAACTCACCGTTGGGTGCAGGTCAGTAGACATGATGCTGTATTCCACTTTCTACTAAGATTGTACGGTTGAGAACAGACGACTGTAGGCTCTAAAAGGAGTCATTAGTTCTGTATGTCAGGATAAAAGACAGAGCACAGTTACTGCAGCCCATAGGGCCCGACGGGGAGCTTTGTTCCCATTTCCTGCTCCAGTCTTAAAGTTTGGCATTGCACGGAAACGGACATAAAGATTCATGACTTTCCACCAAAGAGCCTGCTTTACTGCCGAGATAAACGTTGGAATATGAGTCTGAATCTCTGCTGATGATTTTTTTTTGCCTGAGCTGGCTGTCTATGGTTGAGGTCATCCGTCTCTTTGTCTTGGTTTCCTGTCTGTTCTTTAATCCTAACCTTAACACAGGTGCAACAGGAGCGTGAGGCAGATGCCAATCAAGCACAGTGTGTACACACCCACAGAGTCTAATCAGGCAAATTAAGTGAAAACACATATGGATTGATGGCTTGTATTGTCCTAAATATTTTTTTTTTAAAGCATCTTACAGTATTATCACTGCAGTCATGTCTTATTAAATATTTTTTTCCATGGGCTTTACTCTGGAGCTTTCTTAGTGGGTATTGTTACTTGTAAACAAGTGGTCTGCTGCCTAAAAATTAACTTTAGGAAGACAGTGGCAGATGTCAGATAGTAAATGGATTTAGTAAAGTATTTAATTGTGAAATTATATTATTATATTAGCTCTACATCTACATAAATAGTCACATAGATAAGCATTATTTTTCCAATTTTGCCAGAATGTCTGTACACTTCCATTTTAATGATCTAGGATGACTATTTGTACAAAAAAACATGTGTAAAAAGAATGAAACACACAGAGCCGCAGGGTTTAGATTAGAGCAGTGAACATTTATATCATAATTTACACTTTTTGACATTTTTGCACATAAATAACTATGTAAACCAGAATGTAAACAGAGACAGTCCTTTTAGGGGATTCTCCTCTGGAGTTAAAGCTCTGATCAGAGAAAGAGACGCTTTGGTCAAACATTAGTTAGAGAGAAAGATAGATAGATAGAGAGAGAGAGAGAGAGAGAGAGAGAGAGAGAGATCCAGAGTTCAGGTTGTTGATGTACAACTGCTGCAGAAAATCACAGTTGCTTTAGTAACATTAAGTTGAGTCTTAATGCCATTTATGACCAGTTTCAGTGATATTGTACACAGTGAAAATGCTACAAGCATCGGCACTGATGTTATAAAGTAGGAGGAGGGGGCCAGTGCATAAAAGAAGGCCGAGGTGCTTTGGTGTATGCCAGTTCAACAAGATGGCGGACCAGTGGAGGGAGGGGGGGTGATAAAGAAGGGGCCATTGCTTCTCAACCGAAATATGAACAAACAACAAAAACAAGAACAAAACATCCACAAAACTCAAAAGACACACAGCGAAAGAGTGAACACTTCATATACACACGGTACATCTTCCCTTCTTCAGCATTAACATCCCTCAAGTCCTTCTTCCCTTGTTTTCATTTTCCTTTCCTCTGTTTTTTTTGCTGTGTGTTTGATACAAAAAAATGAAAGCCACGTGAACTTTGGTTACTAGCGTCAAGTGTGAATCCCTTGTTGACAGTGTTGTAGAAAAATAAAACAAAAAGGAGGGACAAAAGGGGGGGGGGGTCCATTATGTGCTACATGTTGAGCGGACTGTGCCCAGCTCCTTTTGGACCACATGAAAAGCTGCACTCCAGTTTCAGTTTGGTTTCTTCTTTTTCTTCAAGTAGCGAAACGCAAATAAATAGAAAGCTCCCACCTTTAGCTGTCCCTTTAAACACATGTACACACACACACACACACACACACACAGACACACACACACACACACACACACACTGAGGTAACCGTTGTGAGAAATGTACAAAAAAAAAGCCCTTTTTTGTTTCAAATTAAATTAAGTAGGCATCAGAAAAGGACACAGACATACAATAGGGAAGCTATCAAGCAGGGTTGACATAAAGCTCTTCCTGCTAAATTGACAAATTTATGTGCCGCACTTTGGCAAGTTTTTTTTAATCCCTTTTTTTTTTTTAAACCTGCTATATTGATTTTTTAATTTTAAATAGATAAAACCCTGAAGAGTGAACACCCCTGTTTCTATAGGCCAGAGGTCACAGGACGGACGGATATAGGCATAGAGAGAGTGACTATCTACAGAGAAATGGCCACTGAGAAAAACAAAAATAACATTAACAGAAAAAAATAGTCTTTTACATTGATTTCACCCCGTCAGTGGAACCATCCCTTCCACTTATTGCTTTTTGAAGACAACAAATAAAAAAAGTATAATAAATTAAGGAGGTTATATAACAACTAATTGATCCAAAAAACAACAACAACAGAGACAACTGAAAATAGAAAGCAAATAATACAACAATAATGATAATAGCATTATATTAATTACACTAAAAAGTAAATCCTGGGTAAAATGATTGTCTCTAAGTGTAACAAACGCTGAAACTGCTAAGTAGTCATGGGACAGTGTCTCTTGAGCCCTGAGTACGCAAGTCCCTGATAGGTTGAAAACCTGGTGTAATCATGGTGTTCCTCCTGAAGACAAACCAGATAGAGAATTATTTATTTACAGACGTTGCTCCTGGCAACTCAGTCCGCCTTGAGCCGCACAGTCTCAGCTCTATGTCCCTTTGGGTTTAAAGGTAACTTAAGCGTGATCCTCTGACTCCTGTTTGACGGTGACGTTAGCAGGAAGCTGCGGGACGTGGCTGCTGTGGCGCATCTTGATGACTGACGTCTCATTCGGGGACTCGTATGCACCGTAACCCGTAGACATGAGCTCGGTGTTGCAACCCTTGTGGTGGGGATGGAAGCGGGAAGACTTAAGGTCGGTCTCCCTCCACAGCATCCCCAAGACCTGCTTCTCCAACATTGCCTCCACATCTGCGCCTCCCTGCAGTTGCTCCAGCTGCTCGGCGTGCTCGCTGACGTCAAATCGCTCAATCTCCTCGTTGGCGCGTTGCACCTCCTCCAAGGCGACCTGGCTGGAGACAGCCGGGCAGTAGCCCTTCAGATGAAGCCGCAGGCTGCACACGTGGATGTAGTGGCGGTGGCAGTGGGAGCATTTGTGCGGACGTTCGCGTGAGTGCAGTCGCTTGTGCAGCTTGAGGTGGACAAACTGCGTGAACTTGGCTGGGCAGAGTTTGCAGTGGTAGGGCTTTTCCCCCGAGTGGAGGCGCAGGTGAGTTTTCAGGTTGCTGGTGCTGCTGAAGCGCTTGTGACAAACCTGGAAGAAGGAGAAGAGACGAAAAAGAAAGGATGTCAGCAGCTTGTAGCATCCCACCAACTAACCGCCACATCGGTCTAGGGAATTCAGTCCGATAAAAGTGCATCATCAGCATCGTTTCTCACCGGACATTCATGCGGCTTCTCCCCAGTGTGGACCAGGAAGTGTTTTTGCAGGTGAGCCAGCTGGGTGAAGCCTTTGTTACAGGTCTGACATTTGAAGGGCCTCTCTCCACTGTGAACACGAAGATGAACCTACATGACAATGAAGAGGGAAATCTCTTTAGCCACATTCAGATCCGATCAATCCAATCCACTTCATTCATATAGCACAATTTTAACAAACAAGGTTTCCAAAGACAATAAAAAAATATAAGGTTGAATAAAATAAATACAACAAAATGCACTGCCAGCATACGGTAAGGCTATACATATATGATCAACACTCTACCTGGTGTTAAAAGCCAATGGAAAAGGATGTTGATGTCGTAAATGTCAAAGAAACCAACAAATATTGATTAAATATTAGTTCTAACCAGTAAAGAAATATTCTCTGAAAACATGCAGTTTGTTGGTTGGTTTTGTCTGTGTACTGTGTTTTCTGTAAAGCACTTTTGCGACACTCCTTGCTTTGTAAAGTGCTCTAAACCTGCTCTGTGGCCTAATTATTGAACTGCAATCCACACATTACAAAGGAAGCAGACATGATGTTGAAAGACAAACACAGAACAACTCACCTTCAGGTTCGACAGCTGTCCGAAGGTCTTGCTGCACACGTTGCACTCGTACTTTATTTTGCCGTTCTGCTTCTTCAGCGGGTACGGCAGCGCCTTGTAGCCTGCTGAGCCTGGGCCACGCTTCACCTTGGTCAGGTTGATGGCCTCCTCATCAGAGCAATGCTCGCTAGCATTGCCCAGCAGGGCTGAGGAAGGCTTGGTGGGCACCCGCTCACTGAGAGGTGCTGTGCCTGCTGTTGGGGAGCCGCTGGAGGGGGCGTGGGTGGGTCTGTGTGGGTGAGGGTGCCCTGGGTAAGGATGGTGAGGCCCTGCTTTGTCCTTCAGGGAGGTGGCGGCTGAGAAGGCACTGGTGGGCCTGGGAAGGAGAAAGTCTCTGTGGGCAGAGATGGGGGAGGGGTGGATGTGGTCAGGCATCAGGAAGCGCCTCCTTGCTGTGTCGGAAGGCAGGAGG
>JABXJD010000127.1:1045000-1072500 GCA_013375575.1 Percina caprodes | reverse complement strand
AGAAAGTGAGGGAGTGAGACACCCTCAGTCATTTTACACACACACACACACACACACACACACACACACACACACACACACACACACACACACACACACACACACACACACACACACACACACACACACACACGCAGTGCTATGACTGCACTGGAAAGAGCAAAAATCTGAGGTAGACGAACAAGAGTAGATAAGTTGTCGCACTACTCTGGAATAAAACACAGTATGTCGCTGGGTTTGGACCAGTATCTCTGGTGCCCCCCTTGGGACACCAAGTGCAATTTTCCTCAGATAACTTAAATCATTTAAATAACTGAATTGCATCCACTTCCTCTTCTTTTACCTTTTGCCCTTGTAGCTGGGTTCCGGTTTAACGTTACTTAGTCAGAAAGATTGTGGTTTTCTTGGTTTTACTCAGCCGATGAGATTATTTCTGACTCCGTTTGTAGAGCTAAAACTCCAGTCCAACAGTCAAAACTACTCATTTTAGGAATGTATAGGCTCATCAGACCGGAAAAAAAATCTCTAGAAACTTTAAGCTCAGTAGACCAAAGAGAAAAACTGCAGCCAAGTGCAGGTAAGGCTCTCTCCTGCAGGTAAACATTGGTATTCAAGTCACTGGCAGGTCAACAGAGGCCTGTGGGGCTAAATAACAGAGGCAGCTAATGAAAGACAACACATATACTGTATACACACACTCAGGGCTTTGGAGAAGGGAGGGTACAAGGAGCAGCGGGGATGGGGGGTTGGGTGGGGTACCTCCTGCCTCTCTCCCCCAGGTCATGCGCATTTTTCCCTGGGCAGTGGAGTCGATGAGGCTGGGTCTGCTGCTTCTTATACCACCCTAACACTGCCATTAGCCTTCAGTCACACCTGGAAACCCCTGAGCTCCCACTCTCTCTCTCTTTGTGTTCCTCTGAGCTCTCTCTCTCTTTGATCAGCTCAACTAAAGTGGATAAGTGCCATTAGTGTGCTGTGTCATGAAAGGGTGAATTCCGTTGTTGTATGTCCAAATCTGCGTGTCTCTTTGCTTTCCTGCTTAACATGGGCTACAAAAAAAACCCAACTAATTCTCATTTACAGTGTTAGATTCATGGTTTGGAGTTGATATTAACAGTTAGGGGGTTAGTATTGTTACTGAAAAAGCTTAACAGAAGAATAGCAAAACATTTTTCCATGAGGATGGAGAAAGCGGACTTTTACTTTTAGACGTTTCTTCTCATAAAAAGGTCACATAGTCACGCAAACCCAGTCTCTGCTCCTTTTTATTGAGGTTGAGCGAGGTTGTGTGTATGTGTGTGAGTGTGAGCTTTCATGTTGGAAGCGGGTCTTTAAGTGTGTAAGACTGTGGCATTAGGGGCCATATCCCCCTGTCTGTGTAATTACACTGTCACTGGCACACACACACACACACACACACCGATGGCACTGACAGAGATGAAAGGTTGTTGGTCTTGTATTCTTGTGTATGAGTGTATGAGTGTATGTGTGTGTATGTGT
Organism: Percina caprodes; assembly: GCA_013375575.1. Classification (NCBI taxonomy): domain Eukaryota; kingdom Metazoa; phylum Chordata; class Actinopteri; order Perciformes; family Percidae; genus Percina; species Percina caprodes. The sequence goes on along the minus strand of JABXJD010000127.1, from coordinate 1,071,000 downwards.
GTGTGTATGTGTGTGTGAGATAATGACAGGCTAACGTTCAGAGAGGAAGGAGACACTGCTACACTCAAAAACACTGGTAGGCTTTAAGAGCGGCGACAGGACACACACACACACACACACACACACACACACACACACACACACACACACACACACACACACACACACACACACACACACACACACACACAAATGATTTTGTTGGCAGCTCCAAGCATCAGACATTTATAACACATATAGCCTATTCTATTCTTTCACAATAAAAAAAAAATCTGTGTAATGCTTATATATTTTTTTTTTGTAACCCTAACCCTAACCCGTAGCCTAACCCTTAACATAAACTTGAACTTACTGAGTTTCTGCATCATCAGCTCTCCAGATGGCGGGTAGTGGAGACGTCGGGCAAAGTCGTGGCAGTACCACACGAGCAGCTCAGCACCTGCCGGGATGGGCTTCACCGTGTAGAAGTAAATCTCCATGCCATTCTGACATGCCGCTATGTTCTGCTCTGCGGCCGAGTGGGCCGGGTTCACGTAGCGCATCCAGTTAGAGCGAGTCTCATCCAGGCCGTCGACGAAGTGGTGGAACTCCCTGTCCTCGTAGATCTGGAGTGAGGGAAGGAGGAGAAGATATTAGTAAGAGTTTAGTAAGATCATTATTGATGTTGTCTTAATGAATTTTAGTTCAATAAATAGAAAAAAAAAGTCTTTTATGACCTCTGTCCTCTATTTTTGTCCTTTTCTCCATTGACTTCCTCTGAATGACCTTGCTGACAGACCGACTTACAATCTGAGTGAATTACCGACCCAATAACTAAGTAGACAAGTAATAAGGAGTCAGCCAGTAAATAACTTCCTCAAAAACTAAGTGACTAAGTTTAGATTGATCCAGACATTTTTGTTTTATATAAAGCACACAACATCCAACCCTCTTACATCTTACTATCCCTCTCTCCATCCCTCCATCATTTCAATCCTCACCACGTCCCTCTCTTCAGCTTCAGACGAACAGACGGAGACCGAGTGTCGCGGAGGAGGAGTTCCTCTTTTATATTGAAAAGGGAAAGGAATAGACAACTCCTTTTATAACTCTCTCCCCCCCCTTGTCTGTTTCTCTTTTACTCTTTTTTTGATCTCTTGTTTCTCTCGGCTCACTTTGTATGTATGTGTGTGTGAGAAAGTGAGATATGAGCATGAATGGAAGACCTTTCTGATTTAGTGTCTACTTGTGGTTTGGAGCATAGTGAGTCTGTCTTACACACACACACACACACACACATACACACACACACACACACACACACACACACACACACACACACACACACACACACACACACACACACACACACACACACACACACACGTGTGTGGGGGCGGTGGTCAGGTAGGTGGTTAGTGAGTGTGTGTGCTCTCACTGCTAGTTACTGGTAGTGATGAAATGTATTCTGTTGAGTGTGTGTGTGTGTGTGTGTGTGTGTGTGTGTGTGTGTGGACTTACAGGAACCACAATGTGACATGTTATTTGTGTGAAGGTGACATCACATCCCCGTCTGATGAACACACACACAGAAAAACAGTGAGCCCAGTTTCCTGTTCCACTAACTGACTTTAAACGCGTGTGACGTCACAGGAAGGGGTCCCTCCGGCTTCTGAGGAAGTGTGTGTGTGTGTGTGTGTGTGTCTGTATGTGTGTTTTCCCTTGCGTGTACTCACCCTCCAGAAGTACTTGCGATTGGCATCTTTGGGGACGCTGTCGGCTGTGTAGATCTCGCCCACCAGGGGACCGAAGCGAGTTCCTTTGGGGATGTACTCCCTGCTGCACACGCCGACCACCTGCACCAAGACACAGACGGGTTACACAAAAGATGGAAGAGGTCTTTGAAGTAGATTGTGTGATGTGTGTGTGTGTATGTGAAGATCTTTACACACAAAATCTTAGCGTCCTAACAGATAGTAGATAGATCTGGCAATGGTTTTCGGTTAAAACGGTAAATGATTACACAGAAAAATGTCACGTATCTGTTACAACACACTCGTGAACTCGTGCTTGTTCATGTTGTTGTACACATCCATCAGTGATATGTGTCATTAAGTCTAATTAAGTCCTCTTGAATGAGCAAATACAGACACACTATCAACCAGCTGTCAAGTGGAAGATGATTAATGAACTTCACACTTCACGTATTTTGGAGGGAGAGAGAGTGTGTGTGTGTGTGGTTGAAGAAAAACTGTAAAATCTCTTCTTTCAATTCTCTTTTTCTCTCGTCACACCTCCGTTTGTCGCCACATCAAACTAAAACAGCTGCCACTTCAGACACTTCAGGGGGGAAACATCCAGACACTCAAAGGATTTTTTTTAAGTTTTAAATTTTTCTCCTTTTGTTTTTTTGTGGTTTCTCTTCTGATTCAATCAAAAGAACAAAAAAAAAATTGGAGGAGGATGAAGAGGAGGAAGAAAATAAAGAAAAAAAGGATTATGCGGCGACTAAACGTCAGGCTCCCGCCTTGGATGGTAGCACACACACACACACACACACACACACACACACACACACACACACACACACACACACACACACACACACACACACACACACACACACACACACACACACACACACACACACACACACACACACACACACACACACACACACACACACACACACACACACACACACACACAGTCTGTGACCCTTGCATCTGGAGTATAGCGGCAGTCTCCCTCTATCGCACCACACATATGTGTGTGTATGTGTGCACATGAGTGTGACGTTTTGTTTTAACTTATTAACAGACTTTCACAATGCTCTCTTTCTTTGACCCAAAACTCAATCTTCTTTGATCAGAGTGACAAATTCCCGTCCTCAGCCTTTCCCTTCTTCCAGTCTAGATAAATATTAGCTGATAGCATATCAGCTTCTCTCTCTCTCTCTCTCTCTCTCTCTCTCCATCTCTCTGCTTCTTGCCTCAGTTTCCCCGGTGATAAGCCACTGATGAGAAAATCTATGTGATCACGCCGCCTTAAGTTTGCAGACAAACTCACAAAGTGTCAAAATCGTCGAAGTCGCGACCCTTTGATCTGCAGTCATGCACTCCCCCAGTTCCAACTGCTTTGAAAAACTCAGCATAGATCCATCACTGCAGCAGGAGATGATGACTTCCAAATCTATATAATGGACAACAAAGACTTATGATCCCTATAAAGGTGTTTTTGTGCTCTTCATCATTGATTTGTTTTCGGATATCCATTATCAAAAACGGCTTCTTGGGATATTCTAATTTTAAAATTAGAGCTGTGGGCAGAGGAGAGTTTACAACAAATCCCTCTGACAGAAGCTAGACGCCCTCCGTTTTTCACTTACTCATCACATTATCATTGAGAGTCATTTTAGTCCTGTGCAATACCTCGTTATCCAACCCTTAGTTTCAACCTTTGACGCGTTGACATTTGGACTTTTTCACCTCCACTTCGATCAATGACTTAAATCCGTTATCCAATCAGGGTTGTGAAAAAAGTCAAAAGGGCACTATATGATTAGTCGAGAAGGAATTAGATGAGGAATGTGTCATGCAAATCAGATTTCTTTATCCTGCCCGGTAACAAAACTGACCTAAATATCACCATTAAGCCAAATGAAGTTGATGGCTTTCAAAAGTTGGCTATTTTGCTCCAAATTGTCGGGGTTTCAAGACACCCTGTATCACATAAAGATTCAATTATTTTAGACTTGAGATATGATGAATCAGAGGGGTCAAAGTTGACTTTATAACCCCACTGAATCTCTCTGAGCGGCTTAAAAATTAGCAGACAGAAGCAGTCTGATGTGCTGTGTGATGGAATGATGAACCACGCTCCCTGTCAGCAGACACAGGTACTACAGCTAGTGTAATGACTGACATGGACACACACACACACACACACACACACACACACACACACACACACACACACACACACACACACACACACACACACACACACACACACACACACACACACACACACACACACACACACACACACACACACACACACACACACACACACACACAGTGGAGTTTTATGGCGAGACATGACCCCCTCTCCATTACATGACCGACATCTGACTCACGAGTGTGTGCAGATGGCTTTGCTGGAGTGTGTGTGAAACATTGGGACTGGAGAGAAAGTGTGTGTGTGTGTGTTTGTGTGTGTGTATCTGAGTCTGACCTCCTTGCTGTCAGCCGGGAATTTGAAGACCAGGTTTCGGGGCAGTGACGCCTCAGCTCTGGTGGTTGTTGTCGTCGTTGTCACGGCGTCACTGTCTTGCCCCGCCTCCCACGGTGTGTCTTTGACGATGTACGTGCACTTCTCCTCAAACTCTGGCTCTGTCCATTGGGTCATGTCTGCGTCCTCCACGTCCATGTCCATGTCCACGTCCGTGTCTGCCAGCGTCTGTGCTGCGTCGGAGCTGATGGTGGTAGTGGCGGTGGAAGCCATCTTGGCTCCGTTGTGCGTGTCGTCCTGCTCCATGGTGTGCGCCCCCTCACTGGTCAACATGGCCGAGCTATGAGAGGTCGCCTGGTTGAGAGACAAAGGGAGGGAGCAAAAATTATATAAATATTTAAAAAAATAATTATTTCCTTTATTTAAACATTTATAGCAATAAAGAAACAGACCGTTTTTATTTTATGATTTAGAATGGATTTAATGGTAAGAAAGAAAGATGGAAGGGGGATTAAAAATAAAAAATAAATTAAGAAATGATAAGGAGAGAAAAAGAAACAGAAAAAGAAATATGGGTGGACTGAAGGAAGGAGAGCTGAGGGTAGAAGGAAAATAATAAAAAGAAAAAGAAAGAAAAGGTGTATCAAAAACTGAAAGACGAACGGAAGGAGGGAAGGAAGAAGGTACAGATGAGAAAAGAAAGGAGGACACATTAGGGAAAAAAAAAGAAAAAAGAAAGAAAGAAAGAAAGAAGAACTAAGTGGAAAAAAAGAACTGAAGTGAGAAGGAGAAGAGATGTGGGAAAAAGATAAGAAAGAAAAAGAGGAAAGAGAGAGAAGGATTAGGACAAAGGGTGATGAGAACAGAACAGAGATGGGGGGATGAAGAGGTAAAGAAAGAAGAGAGGAAGAGCTGGGATTGCTATGGGGGGGTGAGTCAGTGAGGAGGGGAGGGGGTCTGACTAACGTTGCTGACACACACACACACACACACACACACAGCATTTTGACTTGGGACCAAATTTGGGAAACAATTTGAACCTGCTTTCATTCACGACATGTAATAATCACTTTAATATAATGATAATAACATTAAAGGGGAATTATTTGCCAAAAAGTACCAAAATCCGGCGCCTGAATGTTGTAAATGTTATTCAGTTGTTTCAGTTGATTTTTTATCCTCACATGTTAGAAGAAATACAATCTGTTTCTATGTTTCCCATTTGCAAAATGAATCAAACTTTTGGATTTCTTATCTATAACAACCACAAAGTTTGTTTTTATTATTCAGGCTGAGATAGGACCCGTTGATCAAAGGAGTACGAAGAGGAACTGAAGGAGGAACTTTACGCGTGTGTGAAACAATCCTTTCCTTTTCTGTGTATATTAGAAATTTAGAGTCAATGGGACAAGTTCTTTGTTTTTTTTTGTTTTTTTACAAATTACACATTTTCAACCAATGCATTGATTCTTCATGAAATAATCATATTGTGATTTCTGTTGCTTTGTACACAGCAGCACATCACAGCGATCGTTCAATCAATCATTCAACATAGTATTAGACACGTCTCTCTTTGTGTCCCCTCTCACTCAGACAGTTATCAGCTTCTACGTGTGAGAGAAGATTATGAACATTAAATCTCCTCTTTCCCCCGCCCCCGTCCCCCCTCCCCCCTCCCGTCTCTTCCTGGGGTTGAAGACAGAGGAAGGAAATGCTGTCTGTGTCTCAATGAAGCTAAAATTGGAAGCAGAGTGGCACTTCAGCGGAACCGGCAAATCATCCTGACTCCCAGCGTGTGTGTGTGTGTGTGTGTGTGTGTGTGTGTGTATATGTGTGTGTTGGTAATGGATGGGGGTGTATGAGGAAGGGAGCGCCAAAAACTTTTCCATTTGGGGGGCCACAGCAGCACAAACAAAACTTCAAACGCGATCCCACCCAAGACACACACACACACACACACACACACACACACACACACACACACAGGCAGATATCCACTCAGGGAAAATACATGCTGCTCATCCCACGCAGGCGAGCGGAAAGCAACAGATCTTCTAGTGAACACATTCAGCTTTTGTGAATTCTTCTGCAGCCGCAAGAAAGAAAATGATTTCACATCCAAGTGGCTCCAGTCACAGCTAAGGACTTCTCCCTCCAAACAGCAGCAAGACATGACACAAAGAGATGAACTCCAATGGCCTCTGCTTACTGACGAGGAGTGATTTCAACCAACAAAAATAAATGTAAACAGACATGATCACATTGTGATCCCTTTCAGGATCCAACACACTGGCACAGACTGAATTTAATAAGCCAAGAGTGGCATCATGCCTTCATAAATAAATGGAATTCGGATATTTTTTTTCAGCTCCTGCAAATCACACAACTGACTTTCTTGTTTTGGAACTTGCAAGAAAGAGTTCTTAAATCTGCTCTCATGAATCAAAATATGATGAAAATGGAAATAATTAAGAAAAAAAAAAAGCTGACCTTCTTTGCTTCAAACACAGCATTTACTGTCACATTATAACTTATCAGACTGGAGCAAAGCATATCATTAAATGACATTCATATCCCACAAAAAGTCCATTATTTGAATTGTAAAATTCAAGTGAAATGTAATCCCTGACAGCAGATAGAGAGAGAGCAGCAGAACAACCGTTTCTGCTCTATTTGCCATTAACGAAGCACAATAAATCCTAATCAGAAATGTAAAATGTTTCTCAATATTTCATCTCTCAGCAAAACTGGGAACCCTCTTTGCATAACAGCTGCAACATCGAAAACTAATAATGAAACCAAAAAAAAACAAAAAAAACAAGAAACAAACAGCCTCTCACACACTTAGACCAACTGAAAATACAGAAGCTGAGTCTGCACACAGTCAGAGGAATTTCTAATGAAGGTGCAATTCAATGAGTCAAGTCAAGTTGAAACTCTGTGTTTGACCAACTATCAGAACAACTGCAATGAGAAATCTCACTTTCTCATCTCAATCCAAGAGGCGAAAAAGTCAAATTCACAGTGATGTGTGGGCACTTGTCTGACACCCCCCCCCCCAAACAATCCTGTCCACCTCTGAGTCCAGATCATTTAAAAAAAAAAAAAAAAAAAAGTTAACTTCTTAAAGTGTGCAACAAATCCTTAAAATCCCAAACAGAGGTGCTGAACACACATCCTTAAAAAAAAAAAACACTCAGAAGAGAACAGTTCCAAGCAGAAGTTAAACAATCTAAATAAAAAGAAATTGCACACAAAAAACATCAGATTTTTTTTTTTTTTTTTTAAATCATAAACAAGCACCAAAGAAATATATAAATAATAATCTGATTTTAAACAACCTTTAAAGTAGCAAAAACTTACTTTAAAGTTACTTTAAAATGTGACTTTTACTTTCAGGTTGTCTTTTCTCATAATCTCAAAAGGAAGAACAAAAAAAACCCGCAAAAGGAGTTTAAATCTATAAACAAAGTCCTTCAGAAGTATAGTTCATCTGCTTATTCTAAAGGTTTTTTTAAGTGTTTTTTTAAGTGTTTTTTAAGTGTTTTTTTTTTTTTATGTGAAGAAAGTCGGAGTGTGTAGGAGCTGCTCCGTACTCACCGTGTAACTTTGATCCCATCCACACATAGGGACGTCCGGTCAGATCCTCTGTATGTGTGTGTCTGAGGAGTGTGTGTGTAGGACAGGTGCAGATATCCCCCTGTGTCCGTCCCGCTCCGTGCGCTGATACTCCACACCGGTGTGTAAGAGTGTGTATGAGTGGGTGATCCACTCGGTGTTCAGTGTTCAAATGCCTCACAATGCCCCACATCCATCTGACTTAGCTGGAAAGAGGACCGCCTCTCTCCAAAGCCACGCCCACATAGTCCGTACCCCCACCTCATGGCCCCGCCCACACACACACACACACACACACACACACACACACACACACACACACACACACACACACGGACAACACAGCCTTTTATGCATCAAAATAAAAAAAGTTTTCTTTCAATAATGATAATGGTGTGTGTGTGTGTGTGTGTGTGTGTGTGTGTGTGCGTGTGTGTGTGAGGGGGATGTCTGTTAGCAGATTGAAAAGGGTAAACAACATATATGTGTGTGTGTGTGTGTGTGTGTGTGTGTGTGTGTGTGTGTGTGTGCGTGTGTGTGTGTTGATGGGGGAGCATTGAGTCACTGTCACAGGATGTCCCTCTCTTCCCCAGGACACACACACACACACACACACACACACACACACACACACACACACACACACACACACACACACACACTGCCTCTAGGGGGCAGGACTGGTCTGTTTCCTTCTCTGAAGTATTCTCTCTCTTTCTTCTTGTGTATGTGTCTCTCACCCTCTCTCTCTCACCCTCCCTCTCCTCTCATCTTCATTTAGCTCTCTCTCTCTTTCTGTCTTCTCTTTCAGTTTCTCCCCCTTTTTCTCACTTGGTTTCTCTCTTTTGCTTTCTCTCTCTTTAAAGTGACTTGAATTCTAAAGTAAAATTGTAAGTGTGTTTTAACGACTTTGTGTTGCCAAAGCTGGTGAATGCAGAGGAGAAGGAAAAGGAAAGAAGGAAAAAATGAGGGAAGGAAACTAAAAGAAAAATGTGTTTATGACGTTACATAAAAACTTCAGTTCTTTGCTGTTGTTGGATTTGTAACAATGACTATTGTGTAATGCTGCACAATTCTGGGAGGGAGTTGGGTTGGGAACCGGAGGGTCGCTAGTTCAACTCCCTGTACGGACCCAAGTTCGGCGAGCACTGCCATGTTGCTCTTGAGCACAGCACAGCGCCCCCACACCACCCTGACATCTCTCCATTAGTGCATGTATGACCTGAGCACCTGTGCACCTGTATGCAGTGTGTTCTAACAGGGTGTACATTGTAATTTCTCATAAAAAAGTATAAATAAAAATAATAAATAAATGAAATTAAATGGATGGTTAGGGTTAGGGCAACCTAAAAACTGCAGGAAAATCTGAAAAGCCATGGACACACTGAATGCTGGCTTTGGACGTACATCATGGGGTGTGAAATTGTCCAATATGGACGGAATTGGAGTGGCAGTAGCTCAGTCTGTAGTTCACCTCCTGGGCACTGCCTAGGTGCTCTTGAGCAAGGTACCGAAATCCCTGCAACCTACCCCCTCCCCCGATGTCCTGCAGTCGCAGCCCCCTTATTCTGACATCTCTCCAGAGTGAAAGAAACTTGTAATTTCCCCACTGGGGAGCAACAAAAAGTACAACATTAAAATGTATTACTCAGGATACTTGCTGCTCATTAATGATTTCACCCCATAATGTTTCTCACAAATTTCACCCTTTATTGCAAAAATCTGCTGATTATTATAAAATATCAGATAAGTAGAATGACAAAATGTTACGTTCGATCCTTTCAGCTCTCATGTAACGCCTTTTGCTGGATATTTACAGTTTTATCCAAAGAGTTGACATGGATGAAGACAATCTGAATATAATCTGCTTTTTACTAGTCAGAGAAGAAGCTCCTCAACAACCTAAACAGTAAATGGACAGTATTTATGTAGCGCTTTTCTAGTCTTACCGACTACTCAAAGCCACAACCGCCCCCAGAAACAGCTTTTCCTGGTTTATTAAACACTTTTATATCCTTTGTTCATGAGAGACGTCCAGGATTTTATGACGTTTTGTTTATGACAGTAGTCACACTAAGATGAACAGGACTTACAATTGTCTTTGTGCGTGTATCTAAGCTTTTAATATAACACAGTTCAATTCAGACTTGTTGGAAGTCTTACAGAGACGTTACCAGGTCGGACCTGTAGGATGATTTCTGTCATAACTTTCATGTGAAAGTGACTCAAAAGTTGAGAGGAGTGTGTGTGTGAAAGGGGATTTAGTCTTTCTCTTCATTTTTGTCTTTTTCTCTCTCTCTGTATATCACTTTGTGTGTCTTTCTCTCTCTCTCTCAGTTTTAATAATCATGAAATGCATCAGTTTATCATATGTATACAGTTTACTGTATATATCTATATAAATATTGCAATAAAGCTCTATAACAGTTCAGATGTCAGTTGAATGGATGTATGCATACAACAGCTCCCCTGGTATAACAAAAGCTTGCTCGCTCACCAACACTGGAAATTCCCATCTAATTGCCCCCACCGACTCCCTCAATTTACCTCCTACTCACTCGCCTCCCCGTTCTCGCCCCTCTCTCCCCCTTCCCTTTGATTTCCACGCTGTATTTACGTAAATGATTTTCCACACTGATCGCTCTCTCTCCAGTTTTTTCCATTCCTTTTCTATCCTGCTTTATTCTCCTGATGCTTCCCCTGCAATATTATACTTTTTTTTTTTTAAAGGTCCCATGACATTGTGCTCTTTGGATACTTTTATATAGACCTTAGTGGTCCTCTAATATAATATCTGGAGTTTCTTTCCCAAAATTCAGCCTTGGTGTAGAATTACAGCCACTAGAGCCTGTCCCACAATGAGCTTTCCTTAGTACAGTGGTTCCTAACCTTGTTGGAGGTACTGACCCCCACCAGTTTCATTTGCGCATTTACCGAACCCTTCTTAATTGGAAAAATAAAATTTAAAACATAGGTATATATTTTACTGGTGCACAAAATGAACCATGCATCAACATCAGTGTTCAAAGAACAAAACCATTAAAACATGATTTTCTCACAAAAACAAAAACATAATAATGAATATTTACTGCAAATCAGTGTGACTTCTGCTGTTGCCTTTCAGAGACCAGTTCAGAAATGCGCGGCTTCACCTTGGCAAGTGCCACTCTCATGTCATTTTTGCAACAAAGTCTGTTCCTTTTCTTCGTTTTTATGTCCAGCATCCTCGAAAAGGATTGCTCGCAAAGATATGTTGTAACAAACGGTATGAAAATCTCCAGAGCTTTCTTAGCAATAACAGGGTACGTTACCATTTGTTGACACCAAAACGTTGAGAGCGTTGTTGTTCTGAAGAGTTGCTGTTGAACCTGGCTCTGCTGAATTTCAATGATTTCATCGAGGTATTCATCATTGACATCTGTTGTCTCAACACTAAACGTGAACGGCTGTCTCACCCATGCTCGACATAGTTAGTATGAAGGGATTCAAATATTAAGAAAGAAATCACACGACGTACCATCACGACAGTCACAATTCGACTACTGAGCGCGCCAAATTCCCTGCAGCACAGATAGGCCAAGCGATGTTGCGTGATCACCTGCAGCCAATGATGGCCAAGCGGGGCGTGTCATCACGAATCATATGAGTCGGGTGTGTGTCTTGACCTCCGCCGAACCCCTGAGACTGACTCACCGAACCCCTGGGGTTAAGAACCACTGCCTTAGTATGTGCCATTTCTGACTCTGTAGCTTTTGAGGAGGAGAGGAGGGGGGGGGGCAAGGTGGAGGCTGGGGGTGTGGCCTTGACTAACGGCCACTCTGGTCTTTTGAAAGCCATAATGTCTCTCTCTCATAGGTGGGCCAAATTCTCTTTGGCAAAGCAGAGAAAGAGGAGGTAACCTTTTCCCTTATGACCTCATAAGGGGCAAGATTCCAGATCGGCCCATCTGAGCTTTCATTTTCTCAAAGGCAGAGCAGGATACCCAGGGCTCGGTTTACACCTATCACCATTTCTGGCCACTGGCAGGCTGGGGGAACTCATTAATGTTAAAAAAACTCACAAAGTGAAATTTTCATGCCATGGGACCTTTAAAAAGTGCCTGTTCCTCTTTTCTCACTTGATTTCCTTTTTTTCTCTTTCCAAAATTACAATATTGACAGAGACAGGGACAGAAGGCAAATGATGCATGTGTTAAAATGAGGAATGAAAAAAATCAGTTATAAAATATAAAGACTTAAATGAAAATAATGAAAATGATATCAAGTCTTCTAGCGAGAGTTGGCACTCGCAGATGATTTGTTGATAAGTTGAATTTATGTTTTTTTTTAACAGTACATTGGAGTCAATAAAAACCTCTGAACCTCAGCTGATTCTAATCTTCTAAGACATCTTGATCAGATTAAAAAAAAAAAAAATGAATTTAATAATTTCATTTCCTGTTTTTTGTCATATAAATGATGGTTCTTTCCGAAAATCCAGTTTTTTTGGCAAATTCAATTGCGGATAATGTCCTCAGAAACATAAAAAAAATGTATTTTGTCACACTGCTCCAAATGTTACGTAAAACACAACGTCTTGGATCAAACAGATGAGATCAAATTCTGGGAGAAAAGTTGCATATTTGTAATTTTCTGTCCCTTTTTTTATACTGCCGTGAAAACTGTGTCAAACCCAAAGAAACGGAATCTGTGGTCATGATGTCATCAGCAGCAATCATCAGTATCAGCCTTCAGAGAGCTAAATGAGTCCCCGTCTGGTTGTGTTTTTTTCTTCTTTCTCTAATGAAGAACGATGATCAGGAAAAGAAAACAAGCAACAGGAAGAAGAGAAGAAGAGAGAGAGAGAGAGAGACACGGGACCTCCCTCTCTCTCTCCCTCTCTCTCCCTCTCTGTCTCTCTCTCTCTCTGGTGACAGAGGGTCTGACCACATCACTCGCTGCCTACTGCTTCCTGCCAACAGACGACCCACACACACACACACACACACACACACACACACACACACACACACACACACACACACACACACACAGCTGCAGATCTGTCCCACAGCTGTCGGACATGTTGATGCTTTGCAACCAAGCAATTCAATCCTCTGCAAAACAACCACAGAGAAAGAGAGAGAGAGATAGATAGATAGAAAGAGAGTGAGACAGATAGAGAGGAAGAGAAAGAGGGAGAGTTAAAAAAGAAAGAGTTGTATCCCTCTTTAAAAACATGCTCTGGTGATCTAAGAACTTGGACACACACACACACACACACACACACACACACACACACACACACGCATGCATGCATTACAGTACACTGCTGGACAGTGACAGTGCTTTTAAGTTGTTTTTTTTATAAAGGTAAAGATACTTTATTGTCACATACACATACATGTAGCGAAATTCATCCTCTGCATTGAACCCATCCCTTAAGGGAGCGGTGGGCAGCCAATCACAGCGCAGGGGGACCAACTCCAGATCTGAGCCAGTGCTTGGCTGGAGAACCTAGTACATGTTTTTTGATAGTGGGGGAAAACCGGAGCACCTGGAGGAAACCCACACAAACACGGGGAAAACTCCACAAAGAAACATCCGATACGCACTGGATTACTTAGAACCTTGTTGCTGTGAGGCCATAGCGCTAACCACTGGGCCACCATGCTGCAATACCTGTAATGCATGTATACAAAACCTTTCATACACACCACGCGCCATGCACAGACATAGAATTAACCAAGTGTGTTAACATGGCAGTGAATATTTAGCAGCTGCATTACGTTTCCTTAAACATGGAACTGCCTCTGCAAAACAATTTCATTCACGCAGAAAATATCCGAATGCCATTCACCACATCAAATTCAAGCCAATTAGCTGGGGGGTATCTTCTGTAGGTGGTGGGGTGGGGGGGCAGTTTCACATTGAAATGTGCCTGCATGCATGCCTGCAGGAGACGGAGAGGAGAGACAAAAGAGGGCCCAGGGACCACCTGGGTCTCTGTTAGTTTAACAGAGGGCCTCTATCACACACACACACACACACACACATATGAGTGCATGGGCACACACACTTTTCTTAGATAAACTTTCTACTCCGCTCTGCAGTTCTAGCCAGTTGAGTTCTGGTGAAATCTGCCCTCAGTGAGAGCTCTGCAGAAATACAAGCCATGAGGATGAAAGGAGAGGAGAGGAGAGGGGGATGGAGGAGGAGGGAGAGTGAAGGTGAGAGAGGAGAAAGGAGAGGGAAAAAGGAAAGAAGATGGGTGAATGGGCTTCGGGGGGCTACAGGTGGGATTAACCCTCCACATTCCTTTGGATGGAAACGTAAACCTGTCAGGTTGTGTTTGCTTCAACGCATTTTCATGAATGGGCCCGTGTGCTTTGGGCGAAACGTACGAACAACAATCTGTACGATATCCTACAAAATGACGGCGACCGGCTCACGATAGTTACATTTGGTGGTCTTTACAGTTAAAAAGATGAAGACAAAAGACAAAAGATGACTGTCCTGCGGCGTTGACAGTTAAATTTAGGCACCAAAATGATTATTCAAGATTAGAAGAGGTTATTAATTGGCATCTATTTTATATAAAAAAGTACAAAAAATCTGTTTCCAGCTTCTCTGTGAAAGTAGACTGAATATCTTCGAGTTGTAGACAAAATAAGACATTTTGAGATGTCTTCTTGGGCTTTGGGAAATACTGATTGATATTTTTCACCATTTTCTGACATTTAATAGACCAAATTCATTAATCAAGAAAGGCTTGAGGCTTTGACTTATAAAGATATTTAACCCTTGTGTTGTCCTTCTAGCTAAAAGAATTCACAAATTCACTTTTTTTTTGCACTTTTGTCACTAACTGCAGTGTTTTTGGTAGCATGCTGTAGTTTTTATAGCATTTTTCGACATTTTTCCACTAGTTTTACACTCATTTTTGGGGGATTTTAAAGTCAATACACCACATGTAGCTTATATGAAATTATATCTAACTTATGAGTTAAAAAAGCAGAAAGTATGAATAATTCTAACTAATATTTAAGATCAAAGGAATGTATGTTGATGGATAATCACAGCATGTCAGAATGAAGTCAGAATAATTCTATACAATTCAATAAAACACCAAAAATTCAATAAAACTTGGTTGAAAGAAACCCAAATGTTCTGATATAGAAACCTGGGTCATGGGTCATGGGTCAAATTTGACCTGAGGACAACAGGAGGGTTAATGTGTGTGTGTACAATGTCTTTTTTTTTATGAAATCAGACTTTTGTAACCCATTAATCCATATTACCAATTATAATCTGCTGTGTTAATGTTTATGAACATGTATACAGTCTTTTCACTTTTTGCTCTCAGGAGAAAATCTGGTTAGATAACAAAAAATATATAAATAACAGAAAGTTCACTCATGACTTTCTGTGTGAAACAGTGAGCAGTGTTCGCTCAGAGCTTCACAATAAACCTGATTCCAATTCTCCTGTTTTGCACTGTATTTTGGGAAAAGAGCCCAACAGGGTTTTTTGGTGATGCGGTGTCACATTCCCATTTGAATAAATCAACTGCAGCAGTTTAAATTAAGGTGATGCAGCAGACACAGATGTACATGTGTTCTTGTCTCAGTCTGGACATTTTTTTATATCCTAATTCTGGAGAGAAATTCCAGCGGAAAACACCGAATTCTTTGGATTTGGGAAACTGACTGGGCCAATAAAAGATACACCGACACACGCACATGCACAGATGCCTTAGAGAAAGCCATGATTCATCCTGATAAACTTCTCCTGAGAGTTGAACTCTTTCCTTTGCTTTCTCTCTCCTTCTCCTTCCTTCCCATCTTCCCCCGTTCTCTCCCCAGAGCCCTTGCTCCAGTCCTCCCCTGAGTCCCAAACATTTTAATTGCAGCCCACAGGCCATTTGATGCCTGGCCAAATCACTGCAAAGAGATCAGCTATTGTCCATTTCCTTTGTGTGTGTGTGTTTGTGTGTGTGTGTGTGTGTGTGTGTGTGTGTGTGAGAGAGTCAGTGTGTTACCAAATGACAGTTATGCTGCTGGCCAATGCATGGTGGACCCTCTGTATGTGTGTGTGTGTGTGTGTGTGTGTGTGGATTTAGGGAGTTAATCCCTGAATAGAGAAGCCATTAGGGAGAATTAGGCAGGTTAGACCCAACCATGATCCCCTGTGTGTGTGTGTGCTGTTTGTATGTGTGTGTGTGTGTGTGTGTGTGTGTGTGTGTGTGTGTGTGCCCTGAGCGTGTGGCATGCGTCAGGATTGAAGCCCTCAAGAAGAAGGGATGGAGGTTTGTCGGGAATGGAGGAGGGGTGTGGTGGCCAACTTCTCTAATCTTGCCAATCCACCCCTGCTGCACACACACACACACACACACACACACACAAACACACACACACACATACACACACACACACACACACACACACACACACACATGCACAAACACACACACGAGTGGGTTCATCTCGACACTCTCAACAGATGGCTGTGGCAGAAAGGCCGAGGGTAAACTTGAGCAATACCCAAACCAGACAGTCACCCCCATGAACCCCCCCCAGTGTCTACAGCTAATCACAGTGTCTTCAGCACGCAACCAAACACACTCTTCATCAAGAGGCAACTACACACACACACACACACACACACACACACACACACACACACACACACACACACACACACACACACACACACACACACACACACACACACACTGTGTTCAGGTAAGACCTGAAACTGCTAACATGCGGAGATGTTAGTATACATGATGTTGGTCCGCGGTTTACTGAGTGAATTTCCACATTAAAAAGTATTTCAAAGTATTTATTCCTACAACAAACAATTGAACAATAAGTAGGGCTGTCCTTGATTAATAAAGACATTTTTGGAACCTTTTGTTTTACCTTTTGAAGAGTTTTGTAGTGTAAAACTACCACTTATTAGCCACTCTAGGATGCCTCACAAGGCCCCCACACAAACTTTTCCATTGGACTTGCTCGCGCTACTTCTTGGACACGGGGCAATAAAAGGAAAAATGGATTTCAAAGAAGCGATCAAGTGGAAGTAACAGATGCATCTGGACTTCGGGACACAACGTAAAAAGAACAATATTGGATGTGCAATGAATCATGTGTCGAAGCGATCGTTAAGGCACATTTGTCAAACTCAAATCCGGCCCCTCGCAGATTTTGATCCGGCCCTTATGTCAATTAAGGTTCACAATAAATTTTGACCCACTTTTTATCCCTTTTTTCAACATTTTGGGTGCTTTTTTCTTATGATGGCTAAAAAACTTTTTTGGGACTTTATGTGGAACAAACTGTAAGTGAGAAAACTATGTGAGACATGCACTGATATAGCCAAAGATATTTGACTTTTTCGATAAATAAATAAAAGCATGTCAATACAATCCACATGTTTGGCTCCTGATTCTCATTTTCCAGTGAAAATGAGTTTGACACCCCTGAACTAAGGAATACTTTGTAAATGGATGTCCCATGAAGGATTTGCTGTAGTGGAGATTGATGTTGCTTGCTTGTTGTTGGATGTCTGGTGAAGGAAAGAGTGTGTTGGCTGGAGCGCTTGGCGCTGTTGTGGAGCAGTGACACCGTTACATTGAATCAGTGTGCCTAATATTACTGTGAATGATGTGGCTTACCTATAGTGATATTTCAAGTTGCCGGGATGTAAGAATTAAAAGAACTGCTGCAAGCATATACGGACGATGAATTTGTAAAGCCTGAAAAACATACCATAGCATTTAAAATAAATTATTGGAAGAATTTATCCAGTTTCAAAATTCTGTCCAAAAGTTCATGTCAGAAGAAAAACAAGAGTGTGACCAAATGGACAGGTTCGAGCCGAAGATGAAGAGGTTCAGAGATTTTTTTTAATAATGTGGAGAGAAAGATGGAGTTTGCTGCTCATCAGGAGTGTATTTCTTATCTTTGGTCTAGTTTGACAACTTCTAAGGTATGCTCCACGATGCTGTGGACATCATGGTTGGACATGCCTGCCACCGACCTGTGCAGCCTGATCACCTTTCCATTTGTCAGGCAAATTGTGAGAGACTGTAGGTTTACATGAGTCAGGGTTCAATGTGGAATATAAAGAAATAGTGTGATATTTTAGAAAATATATGCTTGTATTCTTTCTTGTCGGAGAGTTAGATGGGAAAATTGATTTGTCAAATATGTATGTAGCTAGATCCAGCAGCCAATTAGCTTAGCTAATTTAGGATGAAACTGCTAGCTTGGCTTTCTCCAAAATCAAAAAATATCAACATCTGAACAGTGGAAGAGTGTAACAACTCAAGTACTGAAGTCACTCTGACCCAGCGCATCCAGCCGCTGTTTGTCAAGAAATACTTCCACAATTTATTTCCATTTGTGTGCAAATAAAAAAAAAAACATATTAATTGAATTGAGGTATACCAAGCATTCCAGTTCAGTTTGTTCCACATTAAGCGTAATTTATGGTTCTGCGGAGGCTCCACGCACAGCTTTCTCCGTATCCTATGTGTTATATTTGTGCGTTGATGTGCGCGTCGATCTCTTCAATAGCAGGGTCGGCATGTGTGCGTGCATGGGGAGTGTGTGGTAGAGCGTGTGAGAGAGTGACGACAATTAGCTTCGGTGCGAGTACCGACTCTAGAGGCATAGTGGGAGAAACAAAGTGTCTCCCCTGAGCTTTCTGACCACGGTGGGAAATGTGTAGGAGGAAATGTAACCCTCTCCTTGATTTCATTTCAAATGAGTCAGGGGACATGTAACGCTACCAAGCCACGGCCGAGCTAACCCTAAACCTAACCCTGACCCTAGCGATGGGCATATAGATTTAATTCAGAAGCATAAATCATGCTTCAGAATGGTTATTTTTGCGTTACCATTAGCAAAAGTTGTCGCTAGTACCTGGTACTTTTTCGTTCCACCTTAGTTGAGCAAGTACCAAGTAAGCTGAACCAATACTACAAAGGTGAAGTCAAAACGCTTCAAACCACCGAGTGGTGAAGGAGGATTGTCACCAGAGACACATGGGACAACCTGCACAAACCATCAAATTTGAAATAGCCAAGCTACAGTCAATAGCGACCGCAGTTATTTTTAATTCATTCAACCCAGATTTTAAAAAAATTTATTCACAGTGGGGAAAAAAAGAGAAAAGTACTAGTACCATAAAGTGAGTGGAATCAGCAGAGCCGTACGATAGAGTGGGAACACGCCATTAGTGCATTTGTCAAACTTTGGGGGGAGCAAGGCTAGCTATTTCCTAACCTGAGCTAACTGTTTACCTTGTTTTAGCCCATGGACATAAAAGTGGATCAATCTACTTATTGGCGTTGTTGGCGCTGGATGTACATTGTGTAATCTTTTCTAGGTAAACTGAACCGCGTTGGACTACATTTGTTCCCTGACAAGTACAAGCATATGAGGCAAAAACGTGACTCAGTAAACTATGATTAAAACGGTCCCATTGAATTGATTAGATTGTTTTCTCCGTCTCTTCTCACATTAGTAATGGCTTCTCTTTGCGTTATGAACACTGAGGAAAAGTCCAACAAAGACAAACATCTTTTCTAAACAATCTTGATTTATCCGGATTCAATAAGCAACCCGGCCTAAACACGGTGTAATTGTTGTGCTTGTTCTTCTTTTTGTTGTGCATTTTTCCAGTTCAGTCATGTGAGTGTGTTTCACTGCTGCATGCGTCACTTTCAGCCAACAATGAGCGTCAGTCCTGAGACGAGCTGAAGAACCCTTCAAAGAAACAAAAATAAATCAACTTTTATAAAGCACTTTAGTAAGAAGAAAAAAAAAAAAAAAGGGACTCAGACGCTTCCCGCACTCGCTCTCAGGTAGCCATTAAAAACTTCAGGACATAAACATGTTCCAGCAATATTCCAGTAAACAGCGGAAAAGTGCAATGAGTCACCACATGCAACAGCAGTGTGGAGATAACACACACACGCGCGCACACACACACACACACACACACACACACACACACACACACACACACACACACACACACACACACACAGGCCTGATGTCACATTACCCCCTGTCTTGTTAGTTTCCATAATAACGTATAAGCCTGAGGACAAACCACTTTAATGCAACTATTGTTGACTTAATGACTAACAGTGTGTTTGTGGTTAAAAAAAATCGAATTAATAAAGACTTTTTTTGTGATGTTTTATCTTCCACTGTATCACAGTTTTTACAGACCTAAAGTATTTTTTAAAAGTCACTTTCAAGGCGTCTGTTGGACTTCAAGCGTGAATTCACAGTGATATTATTGTACTTCCATCCTCTCTTGTATCACTTTAATATTCTTGAAGTATTCTAGTATTCTTATAGGAGTTATGTTCTCAAAAAAATAGTATGACTATAGATTCATTATTCATTATTCCGGCCAATAATCCACTTTTTCTAATAAGTGTAACTCTCACCAAAATGCAACCTAAGGTCTTTTTGTCAATGTGAACTTTTGCTTAAAAGCATAATTAGGACGTAAGCGCCACTTTTAAGATTTACCGTATTTTTCGTTTTTGACGGCCTTTTGAATGGGAGTGCTAGGGTCACTTCTATGATAGCATCAAAATACCTATTTTTAAAACACTAAGAAGGCTCGACACAACGTGAAACTTTCCTTGAAGCATTACCAGGGGGTCTACACATGAACATTGTTTGTGTTCAGAGTTTACTGGAAAGAACAACACTTAACTTAACAACTGTAGCTGTTGGTTTTTCCGGTCGCCACAAAAAGTGTACAAATGAACCGACTCCACAGGAGAAAATGTAATTCTATATATATATATATATATATATATATATACAGTATATATAATATATCTAAAATCATCCTAATGGATACAGAGAGAAAATATACCAGATAGCAATATTATAGGGATACTACAGGCTTACTAAATTCTTATGGTCCCTGCAGGACCACAATGATGATAAGATGATGATGATAAGAGAATAGCAATTAGAATTAAATCGAATTACATCGAACGGCATTACTTTAAAATGACCACAGACTCACTTCATCTTCCCAAAGACACATTGTAGCCAAATAAAACAAAATACCCTAAAACGAAAATACAGGTAATATATACTCATGACTGATTACCTGAGGAACACTGAGACTCATATACCTGATTACAAACTGATGATACACCCCGTTAAACAAATTTTAACAAGTGGGAAAATGTCATTACAGCAGCTAGTAGCAGACTTTGAGGCATGCCCCCCCCCCCGCTGGGTCTGACCTGTTCCTGTGGCCGAGCATCAGAACCGCCCTCCCGTGTTGACGGCATGTGCTCCTGCAGAGTTCTTGTAGTTTAGGAATCTATACTGCCAGAGCTCGATCCAGAAAGACTCAAGTCTTACTTTGTGTTCCAATTACACTAAATGGTCTATCTTAACCCCTTCACTCCTTCCCCCCTTTTTAATCCTTCCTCCATCCTCTCCCTCCCTCTCCCTCTCTCTCTCTCATCATCACATTTTCCTTAATCTCTTCCTTGTTTTTTTCCTACCTTGTTTTTTCCCATTACCTTGCTCCCATTCTCATTCTCCTTTCCATTCTTCCTTCCTTTTCCACTCCCTCCGTTTTTCTCCCCTTCCTTCCCTTCATCCTCCTTTCTTCCTTCGCCTTTCCTTCCTTCTTGCCCATATGTCCACATCTATTATGTTTAAATTGTATTTTCAATTGGTCTGCATGTCTGGCACAGACAATGCAGAATTGACAATAAAGTTGTCTTGACTTGATTTCTACTCTTTCCTCCTCTCCCTTTCATTTACTTCTTTTCTTCCTACTTGCTGCTGTGTCTCTCCATTTTCCCCTTCCTTCGTTGTGTTTTTCCTTTCTTCCTTCCTCTGTTCCTTCTTTCCTCTGATCCTTTGTTATTTTTTCCTTTCTTCCTCACTTCGTTCCTCACTTCGTTCCTCACTTTGTTCGTTCGTTCCTTCGTTCGTTCGTTCCTTCGTTCCTTCGTTCCTTCCTTCCTTCCTTCCTTCCTTCCTTCCTTCCTTCCTTCCTTCCTTCCTTCCTTCCTTCTCTTCTCAGATGGGTTTCAATTGGTGTCAGTGCACTTTGACAATTAACTTGCAGAGACTGGAATCTTATGTAACAGGGACTCCGTTGCGGTTGTCTTTATTTTGGGAGGCATTTTCATACCTTTCACACAGACGGACGAGAGATGACAGGAAATGATCCATCTCAGATAGGACCTGTTTGTTGGAGACTCTAAAAGGTGTGTGTGCTTTCTTTAATGAAAACAAACACTCAATACACAAACCTTACGCTGTTATCTGCCACTCGTTATGGTAATCAGTACTCACACCTCTGAAATTAACTGTCCAATTAACACTTTCTACTTTCACTAATGTGATCACCCTGAGCACACACACACACACACACACACACACACACACACACACACACACACACACACACACACACACACACACACACACACACACACACACACACATTCCTAATGGTAGCGGGGGGGACAACTGTTGACGCATCGTTGACACCCTGCATCTCCTGCATAAGTGATATGTATCATTAAATAACATCAGAAGTCAAAGTCTCTCGTCTCCCTAAACTGTTTAACTTTCTTGTTATCTCATCTTCAGTTTGGAGGGAAAGAAGTTCTCTAATTTCAGGGTTTGACAATCTTTCAGCCGTTTTACAAAAGCAGAAACACATTTAAGGCTTCTAGGTCTTTTGTGATTGGTTTGCACGCTATTTGCAAAATGTGATCTGAATGGGATTTTCTCGGTCTTTACTGGAAGTGTGACCTATTTGATTTAAAAGTGAAAAGGGTTACAAAGTCACGAGAAGTCTAAGCAACTGTCTTTCTCCAGAAAATAAACTTTTCAAAATGTCTTTTTGATGTCTTTTTGAAATGTGTGTGAGACTTGTAAAAGCGCTAATGTTTACGGAAAGGTACTTCAAGTCACACACACATACACACACACTCACACACACACACACACACACACACACACACACACACACACACACACACACACACACACACACGGCACACTTTTGCCAAATGAAGCAGAACGAAGTAAAACAATGCTCACGGTCTGCAGAAAGTGGGTCACTGTGGGGAGTCGGAGTATGCTCAACTGACAAAAGTGCAGCTCAACACACACGCACGCACGCACGCACGCACGCACGCACGCACGCACGCACGCACACACACACGCTCACACTCACACTCACACTCACTCATGCAATTAATACATCAAATATCAGACACAAAACAATGCAAAAAAATCACTGACTGTTCAACATCTTCCCCTTGAACATCTTAACCTTAATGATAGACCTGAGTACACAACGATTTGATTAGATGCGTCAGAGTCTGCAGCAGCTCAGTGCACTCAGTTGTAAAGACTTAATTACATTATCTGTTGCTACAACCAGCACTTTAATTGTACCACAGTTCATAATGTTCATGTGTGTGTGTTAGTGTGTGTCCAGATTGAGTGACCGGTCATTAGGGGGTTAAATGGGGTCTGTTGTCCGAGTGCTCTGCTGATTAAGCTGGACTGGTCAGGGCTGGTGGGCACCTGCCATTATCAGGCTGAGCCTCATCCATCACCCGCTGACCTGGCTGCAGCCTGGCCCCTGGACGCTACAAGACCCTGGGCCCTGGAGCCTTCTCTGCCCAGGAACTGACCAAAACCATTACCCCCTGGACCTGGAGCCAGGGTGACCCACAGAGGCCCCTTCTCCTTTCTAACCCCGGCCCTCAACCCTCGCTCTGACCCTCGAAGATGACCACTACCATAACCCCCCCGTAAAAACCTGGATAAATGTAGCTTTCAGGGGTCCTTCTGAGCTTAGGGGCTGATTCAAAAATGCTGACCATGACTATAGTCTTAGCACCAGCCAGGGGCCTCTCTAATTATGGCGTCCACCCCTACTAGCTCCAAACCTAAACTTAACCAAAGCTACTAACCTCCAAAGTGAAAATTAAGTTCACTTCCTGATGCCCATTCCCATCTCTAACCTGGGTCCCAAGTCGAACCATCCAAGCTGACCACTACCAAAGTTCCCCAAGACATGAAGACATGCAAGACTTGGCGTGCCCTTCTCATCTTGTGGATTGACTCAAAAAAGATTCAGAATCTCATGAATTCCCAACATTCTGCAATTAGTTTGACTTGACTAGTGTTGTACCAAATGCATGCTCTTATGGGAATTGCTGGGTCTCTGTAAAACATTGTGTGGTCTAGATCTGCTCTATCTGTAATGTGTCCTTAAACTATGAATACAATTGAATTGATGCTGGTTGTCAGCAAGCTGACCTGCCGAACAGACACCATAACACCATGACACTGAAAAATTGGAACTAAGAGAACACTAAAACTCCTTCTCCTTTCTGTCCTTGGTTCCACCCTAAATCAAAACTGTGGCTGATCAGTAAAAATTGGAGTTGAGATGACCTTATTTCTTTCTAATGCTGGTTAAAACTTTGGTCCTAACCCTCGCATCAACCCTAAAAGCCCAGCAGGGCCGTAACCTCCATGACCCGGGGCCGAGTAGCCCCTCGGAGGGCCTTCCTGGCAAAAAGCTGACCACAACTGTAACCTCCAAGACCTTAGGCCAAATTAGGTGTTGCCTTCTTGCCCGTCCAAAACACACAGGGCGTCTGATCCCCCTGCAAAAAAATCTTAAATGGGTTTAAGATGTTGCATATTATGTGCAATACATCATCAACAGAGAGCTATTTTTTGAATACCAAAATCAAGCAAGGCTGAGATTATTAGCCTTTTGCAACTACTAGATAACATTAGAATACTGAGGGGGCTCTTCAGCACTATGGAAGATTATGGACGAGAACACATAACTCTAAAATTAAAAACTTAAAGTTATGCTTTGGAGTAATTTCACCCTAGGGTCCTTTGCACCACAACCTGGAGCCAAAAATCCCCCCCCCCAAGAAGCTTTTTTCACCTATGTGGAACCAAGTGTGTATCTCATAAATCACCCCACTAATAATGCCCGAAATATTACCAAACTTCTACAGTAGTACACATAGGTTATGTACTCATAAAACGATGGAGTGGGAAGTTTGTAAGTACACCAGGTGTTTCTTTAAATAACACTGGCCTACTGGCTTCTGCTGTCTGCTGCTACTACCGGCAGAAAGACAAGTCCTTAGGGACGTCTACAAATACAACAATATGTCATTTTTTAAAAGTAAGTGCTGTAGTACAACTAGCAGGAGACAAGTTATAATTGAAGTAAGTTTGGAGCCACTACCTTATTTGAGCATTAAATTAATAAATATTTTGGTGTATTTCTTTTTGCACACACCATGATAAAATACAAATAAACCAGTTAACATCAGACACAGGTGGTTTTACAAGGGTGACTTTGGGACAACTTCGACTAACTTGGGGTTAGGGTGCATTCATAAAAGGTTAGGGGTTAGGTTTGGGTTAAAACGTAGCGTCAGAGATGGGCGCAATGAGGTGCAAGGGCACAAGGGGACCACTGATTTGGAAAACCACTGCTTAAAAAACAGGTTTGGTTATCTAAAAGCAAATGAAAAGGCATACAGGTGGTTAAAAGCAGATTAAAAGAGCCACTGGACAGGACAGTCAGCAGGAGTCTTACAAAAAAGATTCTACACTGGCCTCACTTCTGAACAATGAAAATTAAAAAACACCCTGGTGTATCAATATGAAAATCAATTTGTTAATATAAGAGTTTGGGGTTAGGGTTAAGATTATGGTCCAATGAACACACTTCATTCTTTAAAAAGTGTCTTTTTAGTCATACATTTGTTTAAATAGTTTCTATGGCAGGTACACAACCACCTGAAGGCTCTGACAATAGACACTGGGCTTTATGCAGAATTTTAAATAAAAGCAGATTTAAAAACATATCCAGTCCTCCAGGTCCAAAGCTTTAACCAGACAAACCAAGCTCAAGGCACTCACCTAACCCAGACTCAATGCTTTAATATCATCCGCCTTAAAAAAAAAATCAATAAAAATAATCAGCGGCCCGTATCCTTCCTCCTCGGTGCCCAGCTGTCAGCTATAAATCAGAATCAGATTAATAAACTGATTAATAACAATACATCTAAATTAAACTGCTTGTGTTCATTTTGTAATTAGGCCAAAAGGCGCTGGG